>PVJD01003780.1:81117-154227 GCA_004026545.1 Mormoops blainvillei
GGGAAATTATTGACCAAAAAAAAAAAAAAAAATAGGGGAGGCTAAGAATAGTATAGGAAATTAAGAAGCCGAAGAACTGATATGTACAGCCCATGGACATGAACTAAGAGGTGTGGGGATGATGGGATGGGGTGCATGGCAGAGGGGGATAAAGGGGAGGGAAAAAAATGGGACAACTGTAATAACATAATCAACAAAATATACCAAAAAAAAAAATGTGGATAAAGGATTTCGGGCAGTAGTATCATCCCTGTGTTACAGAGAAGGAAACAGAAGCACAGAAAGACTAAATAATTTATTTGAAACTAAAGCAAGTAGCAAAACCAGTAAGTGAAAATAAGGAAACTATTCCAGAGTAGTTTCAAGTACTGTTCTAAGACACCTCCAATCCAAGAGGAAAATCCTTGTGACTTTCTTTTTCTTTATCCAGAACCTGAACTCTTACCCCTAATCCATAGCTGCCCTACTAATCTGAGCCACCAAGATCTCTCGCTGGGTTTACTGCAATAACCTGCTAACTTTGCTACCTCATTCTTCCACCCACTTAACAGTAAAAGCCAATGTCCTTTAAAATAGCATTCAAGAGACTACAGGTTCTGCATCCTCACATTTACGTTACATCTTTTATCGCATCTACTACTCTCCCCCCTTCTCACTCTACTCCAGCCTCGCTGGTCTCTATGCTGCTCCTGGTCTCCACGCATGTTCCCACCTATGGCCCTAGCACGGACTATTCCTCCTGCCTGGCACATGTTGCCCCTGTATATACACGACGCCCCACTCACTCCTCCAATGTCGTGTTCCAATGAGGCCTACCTCTATTTAAAATTGGAAGAGGAGGGGTAAATGGTGATGGAAGAAAGTAAATAAATAAACAGATATTTTTAAAAATTGCAACTGTGCCCCCTCAAAACAACTGATACCCCAGATCCCCCTTTCCCTGCTTTACTCTTTCTTTCTCCTTAACACTTACTACCTGCAAACATTCAAGACAATTTACTTATTTCTTATTTCCCTGTCTTTTCTACTTAGATTTATACATACACCGATGTATCCCAAGTAGTTAGAATACCATGTAGTATGTAAGTGTTCGAAATAATTTTTGCTATTGAGATTTCCATGTTGACTTCAACCCAAACACTTTGAGCTAAGCTCTAATACATTTCTTATAGTTCTTAGCATTTCTCACATCTCATAGAAAAGTTAAAATTTCAATAAATATACTTAAATTACATTTTTAAAAAGCCAAGTTTTATACAATTATGCTTTTATTAAGATTCTTTCTTTATGTAGAATTAAATTTTATAGAAACGGACAGATGTTATGATGTCACTCAGAGAAGACAAGGTAAGTAACAATTTATGTAGTATGACCCTGTCTATGAGGAAAACAGTATGTATTTGTGCAGATCAGGGTTTCAGGTATGATATTAGGTATTTTAAAAACTTTTTCCATCTGCAAATTTGTTATTTTCTCATTTTTCATTAGTGAATATGTATTATTTATATCATTAAAAAAATACACTCATATACCCAAAAAGAATTCTAGCTCTTGTCCTTCTATGAAAAAAAATTTATTCACATTATGTAATGCAATAGATATGTATTACTAACACAATTTAATAGAACACCTACAAATATTGATCGAATTGTTCTCTTTATACAAGGGGTGATATGGCTAATTCATTTATTTATACAAAGGCAATATGGCATCATTATGCATCCGTATATCTATGTAAAATCCACATATTCAAATCAATATAACTTTCAAATATTACCTCTGAAATAATCCTTTTAATGACAATATTTTCAATAAGCTTTTATACTTGTAATATAAACTTATAAACATTTCTTTTTATCTTTAAACTCAGAACTATACATAGCACAAATATATTCAACTTGAACTTCTGCTGTTCCTAATATTAAAAGTATTAATATTTATTTACTTCAATTGGTCCTTGCTTCCAAAGTATTTATATTGAATAAAGTGAAGCTATGGATTTAGAAAAATTGTATTCATTTTTAAAGGTGATTACTATTTCACTTAAAGGAAATCAACAAAAGAACTATTTTAATGCCAACTCTGAATCTAGAAAATAATATTCTCATAAATTCAGAAAAATTTGGAATCTTTGTTTTAGCTTATAAAATGTATATATAATAGTGGTAATTAACATCTCAAAGACAGGGTAATTATGAGCAATTATTTTCTTACCAAATACAAAACAAGTTCATTTATTCTCTGTAAAAGGTAACAATCTAAGTTGGTTTAGAAATACTTTCCCCTTTTTTTAAATCTAGAAGGAAAATACTATATTTTAATCTAATATATTTATATTTAATATTCTTTTAAATGAAGTTTGATTTAAGTTAAAATTTTCAAAATTTCAATTCCATTCAATATTTTGTTGCAAAAACTTTACAAAAAACTAAAGACACAAGTTGTATTTAAAATAAAAGTTTACCTACCTTGGCTTCCGAAAAACTAAACTGTATTGTTGGCAAGCCAGACCCACAGTGGGGGTATAGACAATAGGCATGAATTTCTCAACGTCAGACATTAGCACTTTATAAAAGAGCTTTTCATTTCTATCTTGAAGATCCATTAAGAGAAGATACCTGTGGAAATTGGACAAAATGAGGTCTGTAATCCAATAACGTCATGAAATAGCTGATCAGAAATCTAATTAAACATTTTTCTTTTTTTGTATAAGATGTTTATTTATTTTTATTTTTAGACAGAGGGGAAGGGAGGGAGAGAGAGAGGGAGAGAAACATCAATGTGTGTTTGCCTCTCATGTGCCCCCTACAGGGGACCTGGCCCGCAACCCAGGCGTGTGCCCTGACTGGGGAATCAAATCAACGACCCTTTGGTTCACAGGCCTACGGTCAAGCCACTGAGCTACACCAGCCAGGGCCTAATTAAACATTTTTCAACAAAATATGAAGTATATTTTAGGTCACTTAAAAAACATTTGATCAAAAATGATTTTAGAAATATACTTAAATACCTCAAAGAATGAAGAACTATAAATATGAACTAGTGTCATTCAAATGTTAAAATCATTGCTAAATTAGTAGTTTTATTTAATATTTGAAATGACTTTATCCCTATTTTTAAATGAAAGACACATGAAAATACCTCTATACATATAGCATTAACTTAACTAAGTAAATAAAAAGACTTCATCCTTTAACTTTCGGTGCTGAATAACCAAGGGAAATAACAAATGAAAAATGAGTAAGGAATGTAGAACCAATCCTAAAAATTACTAAGATAGGCAAGTCCAAGGGACTTTTCTTATTATATGTATCAAATGGAACTTTTTCTTTCTAGACGCATTTTTGACGCAGACTTCTTTCTAAACATCAACCTTATCATGTTACCTGTAACCTTCAATGGTTTAGAGAATAAAACTCAAACTGGTTGGTATGACTTAAAAGAATATTTCAAAATTGTACTTAAAAATTTTACTAGCCTTTTTGGATTGATTTCCATGTCCTAAAATAGCTGAAAATGCACAGCAATTGATGTCAGAGAAACGGGATTCTAATGCTGGGCAAATAGGTGAATTATGCCGACTGAAAAAAAATAATATTTGAGAAGAAGAGTATGACTTTTAGACATACTAAAACTGATCTAGCAATGTGTAATTCAATCATCTTGCTAAATCAATGATCAATTCTCAGACCTCATCTTATTTTACTTATCAGAACATCTGATGCAAGTGGCATTCCCTAGATGTCAATAAACTCTCTTCACTAGACTTCCAGGTCATCATCCTTCTATCACACTGGTTTTCTGCTTCTCTGCAATTTCTTTTCTGTTCCTTTTTGCTGTTTTCTCTGCGTCTCTGAAAGCTCTCTAACACTCACCTCTAATATACTAGGAAATTATGTTTGCTTTACCTTCAACATACATCCAAAATCTAAACACATTCATTGCTACCACCCTGAATATAAATCACCATTCTCTCTTATTTGGATTATTGTAATAATCTCCTAAAATAGTCTTCCAGCATACATTCTATCCTAAGCATTGTAGCCCGTCACCTTGAAATATATCTCAGATCATGTTGATTTTCTGTTCAAAACTTTGAATGGATTCCCTTTTCACTCAGAATAACAGCAAAAGTCCTTCAGTGGCCTTCAAATACATAATCTGCCCTCTATTACCTAACTTTCTCACCCAACCTACCATTCTTCCCCTCACTCATCCAATTCCAGACACAGGCACCCCGCTGACCCTTGACCATACCAGCTGAAGAACACCACTGGTCCTCCAGTTTCTTCATGGCCAACTGCCTCGCTCCTTGACTACTTGCTCAGAAGTCACCTTCTCAATGAACTCCATTCTGGTTACCCAATTTAACAATGCCAACTGACCATACACTGGTACCACCACTCTTACCCAATTCTACCTTTTCTTTTATTAGCGCTTGTCGCTTTCTAGCATATTAAATAATTTTGTGTTTTTTTTAATAATTTTTAAAAATAACTTATCTAAGGTCAATGAGGGCAGACATCATTGACTATAATCCTAATATCTAAAACAGTATGACATTGAGTTGATGCTCAATGTCTATCTGTCTATTTGAAGGATGATCCATGGTAAAAATATGAAAGTCACCAGCTCTTATGAGGTAGCTGATAAAAATGGCCCATGAAAAGAATATAAAGTAAAAACATAAGAAGCTGAAGGAAGAACTTAAGGAACAAGTAAAAGGGACTGTGAAGAAGTTTAAGAAGCAGCAAAAATACACAAATGGACAAACTGAGTCCTCCTCTCCCCAGTGGTCCCTGTCATTACCCACGGGCTCAAGAAAAAAGTGGCTATGGCAGGAATGGAGGTTATCACAGGCTTAGCAACATTGGCTTCCAGTCATCACGGCTGACCTGGCTTTAGACACTGCTGAGTGCCCAGTCTGCCAGACCAGCACTGCATGGCTGATATGGTACCATTCCCCGGGATGATCAGCAATCTATGTGGTGGCAAGATGATAACATTGGACTACTTCCATCATGGAATGGGCAGTGCTATTCTTATTGGAATTGACACTTATTCTGGATACAGGTTTGCCTTCCCTACACACAATGCTTCAGCCAAAACTACCATCCATGGGCTTAAAGAGTGCCTTATCCACCATTATGGTATTCCACAAGAAACTGCTTCTGTATCAACGGACTACTTCAGAAAAAATGAAGTGTGGCAATGGGTCCATATTCATGAAATGCACTGGTCTCACCATGTTTCCCCATCATCCAAAAGCAGCTGGTATGAGAGAATGGTGGAATGGTCTTCTAAGCACCAGCTAGGGCTATACCTTGCAAGACTAGGGCAAGGTTCTCTAGGAGGCCATGTATGATCTGAATCAGTGCCCAATATGATGCTCTTTCTCTCATAGCCAGGATTCACAGGTCCAGGAACCCAAGGGTGAAAATAGAAGTAGCACCACTCACTATTACCCCCAGTGGCCTGCTGGCAAAATTTCTGCTTCCTGTCCCCATGAACTTATGCTCTGCTGGCCAATAGGTCTTAAAGAGTTCCAAAAAGAGGAATGCTTCCACCAGGAGGCAATGATTCCATTTAACTGGAAGTTAAGGCTGTCACTAGCCACCTTAGACACCACATGCCTCTGAATCAACAGCCAAGGAAGGAAGTTATAGTGCTGGCTAGAGTGATTGATCCTGCCTACCAAGGGGAATTTGGACTGCTACTTCATTGTTATTACAATTCCCTTTAGCAAAAAGGAATTCTTCCAGCAGTCTTCTTTAGGCTCGAACTACAAGTCTTTCCTGTTCTCTAGCCTGCCAGTCTACCAACAGATTTAGGACTTAACAAGCCTCCACAATCATGTGAACCAGTTTCTTAAAATAAATGTGAATCTCCACCCAATAGGGTACGGTGTATGTGTATGTATGTGTGTGTAGACAGATACACACATCTGTTGCTTCTTTTTCTCTGAAAACCACTGGAGAATGCTAACTAATACAAATACTAGGTATTGAGTGAGTTATCTCTTCTAAACTTCATACAATGTTTTGATATAACTACCATTCCCTTCAAACCACAAATGAAAAACCTGAGGTTTAGAGAGTTCAGTACCTCAATAAGAAAGGGCAGAGTCACACGCAGAGGGGAAGGCATATAAAGTGGTCATGACAGTGGTTGTAATGGTTTACTCAAGCCTCACTGCTAGTAAGATACAGACAGAATTTCAACCTGGGGCTATCTCCTTACACAGGTAGGGAACAATGTTACCTTTATCTCTGAGCTAACATGGAAACTGAATTCTAAATACAGTTAAGTGGCCTAAATTCGCAATAGGGTTAGAACCATGTTTGGAAGTTGAAAAAGTGCACTCTCAACTCAAATGTAAATTTATAGTCTGACTAAAAGCCAAGTTCACCTGTTTTGCTCTGTCTAGTGTGGCATTTCCTGATAATTTACCTTTACAGCAACAATTTTATCACAAGAGAAAGGTAATCTCTCTGAGGATAACAGTTCAGAAAAGAAAATTTTATTTTATTCAAATGTTCCTACAGGGGGTAAATTTTTAAAAAGCATCATATTTACAGGCAAATTATCCTCAAAGTTAACAGTCTTTCCAAATCAATAACTATTTTAACTTTCTCATTTAATAAAAAATAAACTAAATCATTGCCTAAGTGAAATATAAAAATCACCTTCAGGAATGTGTTACCTGTCAAAGTCAGAGTTCAGACGTTCCAAATTTTTAATTATTCTAAGGACCTGGATATCCTGACTGATGAAGCAAGGTGGCAACAATCCATGAATATTCAACTGTTGTCTCTCTTCCAGGGTAAAAGCTAAGTCCTATGGAGAAAAGAAAAACAATAATTTGAGGGGGAGTATACCAAAAGCATGTATTTACACAAATAACATCCAACAAGTATATGGAATTAAGAATCTGAACTACTCTAAACATAGCCATTTGACTGAGTAAATCATATAATCTCTTGATACCTGAGTTTCTTCTACTTTAAATATTAGAATACTAGAATATTTTCAGATCTGTGTCACTTGCATGTTAAAATTAGGTAATGGATTGGAAAAATGATTTGAAGACATGCAGATGAAAGACATATTATTAATGTCTTTGAATATAAAAACAAATAGGAATTATACGAGATTTTAAAATTATGAACATGAGTAGGTCACTTATGCCTTGCTGTGCTTCTCCCTAAAAATAGGCCAGTTAGTGCCTTATATAAGATTGAAGAACATGCCCCAACACTCCCCTCCCAAGTTATGTCCTACTATTCTTACACACTCCTAACCACACAAAACTCGCCATGGCCTGAACACACCTGAAACCCTTTACTCTTCCATGACACCATGGTCAAGAAAGCCTTTCTTTCCTGTTTCTCTGCCCTTCAAACCTTACCTCAAATGCTCTCTCTTCGCTAAAGCCTTCCGAGACTCATCCAGTATGTCCATTAGAACCCCATTGTTATTCCTATGCTGTGTTACCTGTTTACTTGAATACTTACACAAAACAACAGTAAATAAACTATGAGGTTTGAAAACAAGCGAACAAAATGGAACTGATGGGTTGACGCAAAGATTCAGAGTGCCTGAGTGGACCTAAGGGATTTGGTGGGATATAATACAAGGGGTAGTAAGAACAGGAGAAACCCCAGTAGTTATTAATATGGAAGACTGAAATGAGCATTCCCGCTAAAGAGAGGTCTCGCCCTGGAGACAGGTGTCCCCCTGGGGATTCTGAAGCCCAAGAGGCCTCTCTGATTAGTCTGTCACTGCTGTGCCTCTGGGTCTGGCAAAAGAGCACCAACATGTCAGTGGTCAGGTTTGCTCATTGTGTCTGCTCCTGATGTTTGTTAGAAAACCTGGATGAACAGGAATGTTTCACTAATGTTGCATTGGATAATTCTACAGCTATCCTCCTCAGCCCTTGAAGTTTCTTATGAGAGCAAGATGGTGACTCTGAGTCTTTGGGAAGTATATTACTCTGGGAAAAGGACAGACAATTTTGTTCATCCTCAGGTTGAAAGAACCTGATTGGTGAGAAATGAACATGTCCAACCTCAGGACGTAGGTGAAGGAAGTCAATGGGTGAACAACTCTTTATTTCTTCAATGTTTTGTTTTGTTTTTTTAAATATGGGTAGGTCCATTAAATTCATGTCAATGGCAGAAAGCCTTATGTTTAGACTCCTGGGGACAGACTGAAGAAAGTCAAACAGGTTTGCCCAATGAATGACCCCTGACCCCTGGTGGAACCCTCAAAGTTGCCTGCAAGAGCTAGCTAACAGCTCCTTTTGACTTTGTCAAAAGGTCTCCAGTTGCAATCAGCACAGCTGGGGTCTAGTTACAAGATATTCTTCTCCACTAGCAGCCACACTTAGGACTGCAAAGCCCCCATTGTTACATGTTCAGTTGGGGGTCCTCTGCGGTTCCAATAGGTATGGAATGCAGCAGGATGCTCCCTTTCCTAGAGGATAATCCAGTGTGTCCAGCTGTGCTGCCCATTCACCCTCTCTTGGGTGCCTGGAGAAGAGCAGACCAGCACAGCCCCCAGTCTGAAGTTTCAGCGTGCACCAGGACTCACGGTGGTGTTGCTGGAACCTTTTACATGCCATCTTCTTTTTTATTTGTGGTTTGTGTTCCCATACCAGAATGCAAAAGGTCATGAGATCAGAGAATTTGCTTTTTTTCCACTGCTTTATCCTTACTATTCAGAACAGTACCCGACATACTTAGATTTCAGTAGTTTACTACATAAACAATAAAGTTTTAAATATTAAATTTTAAAGACTTACATTAAAATTTTTAAAACAAAGTGCTGCTCAAAAAAACTGATTAGTATATTAATTCTGGTAAAATTACATTTAAAATGTAAAGCAGCCAGGAAGGGGTATTTATATGAAAAAGAAACTATAAAATGGAAGACATATTTCACTTGTTAAAGCTATAACTGAGAAGACTGATCATTCGAAATAAAATGTCATGAAATAACTCCTTGAAGTAAAACAAAATTATGTATAGTAATATATTTTTTAAAAAGAAAACAATAAATTTTTCTCAAACTTGAAATGAAAACTTTGTAAATTAAAAGTGGGGGGGGGGAAGCTAGGCTAAAATTATAGTTTCAAAAATATATAAATATGTGTGAAGAAGCAGTAAACTTCTGAATGTTTTACCTTAAAAACCTGCCTGTAAAAATAATAATCATGATATCAATATTCTGAATGTAAGGGTTGTTATCAGAAGTACTAACATATGCTCCTGCATTCACTTAATAATGGCACTTAACTATCATTTATTGGTGTAGCTGCCCAGTCTTTTCTACATAAATTTTCCAATGTCTGGCATGAAACTAATTCCTAAATCTAACAGGTTTCCCATATCTTATGCCATGTAAATGATCATGCCATCTTGATATCTTTTGATATTCAGTAACAATAAACTCCCATACACTGTTAGCCAAATTTTCCAAGACATAGTAAAGTGCCAATTCAACTTAAAAAAAACAAAACAAAACAACTAGGGCTTAGAAATCTGGAGAACTAGGCCAAGTTAAATTCCTATGATTGGGTTCACATTCTATTTCTACCCTTTATGAATTTTTAAAGATCAATGAATAAGTTAAATTAAATCTTAAAATCCCTGAAAATGTAAAAATATAGGATGGTTTCATGTAAATAAGAATTTTAGGAATGATACACCAATGTGATTCCTACAACCCACTAGCTTCCCAAAATGTATTCAGAGAAACAGTAAGTGGAATTTTGAACCATTTAACAACCCTGGCTCTATATTTCCTTTTTTCATACTAACAGAAACATATTTATAGATATACTTCAGAGAAATTTATAAACAAATCAGTTATGTCTAAAACTTGACAGTAAAATGCTAGCTTTGCACATTCTCTTTATTAAAAGCTGATATACAAGTGTTCATTCAAGTGTTCAAAGAATTTTTATTCTAGAATTATCCTGTAGGGTCTATCCAACAAAGGATAGCATATCCAAAGCATAGAAGCAGGTTCTAACTTTCACTTGATTTCTACTGTCTTTCATGTAGTTGAAAGGCTTAGACATCTATACACATATTGGGTTTCCAGACCACCTATAATTCTTATTCCCTAAAAGCACTCTCATAGGCTCTAGGTTCGACCCTGGTTGTAGTTTTTCTTTTCCTTTTCTGTCTTCCTTTTACTTTCTCTACTCCTTAAAAAAAAAGTTGGACTAGATCCCTAGAAAGCAGAATGGTATGTTGTTCTACTGTTGAGGGAAAAAACAGGACAACTATTCTTCGGGACTTTACTAATTAATCTATGTATATCTTCTTGAGAAAGCTGAGACTATCAAGTAGAAATGAAAACAAAATTCCTGGCATAACAAGACATATTAGAAACTATATATGCACATATCAAACATAACTAAGAAAGAAAGTAGTTTTATCCTAAGTAATTTTCAGAAACTATTACCATTTGAAACAGAATATATTCAGTATTCTACACTAACCATCTTTAATGTTTTTAATGAACTTTAGTAGATTGATTTCTTTTTTCCCTGAATAATGATTAAAAATAATCAGGCTGAATGGTAAAAAGGAAAATATTATCTAAGACACAAAATCTTTAAGATGAGAAATCTATACATGTATAATAATTCATTACGATAACCAGATTTATTCATTTTAATGTTTGAAGCTATAGTCATATTAGGGCAGAGATGTTTGTATGTTTTGTTCAACTGGTGAAACCCTAGTATCTAAAATAATACCTGCCACTTTGTAGGCAATCAACAAAAATGTGTTTTATTAACTAATTATTAATGATTTGCTATAGCTATACAACTGCTATTATATGTTTTGGGGAAAACAAAGCAGAAGTGGATAAAAAAGTACAGAAGCAAGTGGTAAGTAATTGCAAAATCCCTGAAACAACTAAGTGTACATCCATACACTAGAATATTATTCAACAGTAAAAAGAAGAAAACTACTAAAACTTGAAACAGATGAATTTCAAATGCATTATGCTAAGTGAAAAAAGCCAGATTTAAAAGGCTACATACTGTCTTTCATGTAGTTGAAAAGCCTAGACATCTATACACATATTGCGTTTCCAGACCACCTATAATTCTCATTCCCTAAAAGCATATCTGATTCCATTTATTTAACATTCTGGTGAAGACAAAATTATCAGTATATATAAGAAAAACAAGTAATACTCAGAGCCTGGGCGTAAACAGAAGAGTTGATTACGAAGGGGCAACATTAGGGAATAATTCTGATATGAAGGAACTGTTCTTGATTTGAGGGGCTGGTTACACAACATTGCACACTTGTCAAAACAAATAGAACTGCACAACAAAAAGAGTGAATTTCATTACACTGAATTTTATTACACTCTATAAAAAGTTAATTCAGCAGCTAATTTTCTCCTTACTTGAAATTAATATAATTTAAATGACTAAATTTTTGCTTAGCAAATTATTGATATACAGGGTCCAGCAGAAGTAACAGCACTGAGTGTGGTTGCTAGGGTACGTGAATGTCTTGCACGAGGTGGACAGCAATTTGAACATTTCACCTAAAATGTCATATGGTGTGCTTGAGTGTGATATTGTTATGTTACAGAAGTACATGCTTATGATTTTGCAGTAAAAGATTTGGTGTAGATTACCGGCTCCTAAAAAAAGGGGCGTTATTTGTGCTGGACCCTGTATTTCACATTCCAAATTTTAAAATAACCAGGCTGATGCCCACTGGCTGTGCAAGGGGTTCTGGGAGAGCATTTAAAAAGGAGCATGCCGAAACGCCACTTCCTTTTTAATCAACTCTCCCTCCTGGCTGCGGGGGTTGGAGGTCCTGGTCCTAGGCCCCAGGCATTGGGGCCAGAAAGAGGGGAGGGGAGGATGCTCAGGCCTGCAGAGGGTAGGTCTATCAGGGGCAGCTGCCACCTGACCCCAGCATGAGCCTGTCAGGCTAAAATATTAGTTTCGGGGGCTTAACAGAGGGAGAAAAACTAAACAGGACCAAAGTTTATGTGCCTTCTTCAGTAGTATCTTTGTGGTAGTCATCTTAGTTTTTGTAACCTAAGGCATATGTTCCAGAGAACAGGGATATTTATTTGGTCTAATGACCTTGGTGATAAGAGTCATAACTGAAAGCTGCTTATGGTAAGCTTAATTCAACACTGTAAACAGATTTTTGTTACACGTTTTTGTTTTTATGTTACTTTCAGTTCTTAAATCTATGTGGTAGTTGTAACACAATTATTTAAATAGCTATTTTTTAAAGATTTTATTTATTTATTTTCAGAGAGAGGGGAGGGGAGGGAGAAAGAGAGGGAGAGAAACATCTATACGTGAGAGATACATTGATCAGCTGCCTCTCACACACTCCCCAACTGGAGACCTGGCCTGACTGGGAATCAAGACTGTGACCTTTTGGTTTGCAGGCAAGCAATTAATCCACTGAGCCACAGCCAGGTCTAAATAGCTATTTTTGATGTCATCCTCGGACCACTGTTACCCAGATAGTTTAAAAATTAAATAAAAGATTCCTTTCTTTTCCCCCTTACCATTGTTACCCAGATATTTAAAAAATTAAAGATTCTATTCCTTGCCACCAAACTCTGCCTCCAGAGTTTTCTCCTACTGGCAAGGGAGAGGGGTAGGACCTCTACTGGTTGGGTTTGGTATCAGTTAGGCAGTTATATAACTTATGAAGTGATTCCCCTAATAATTCTAGTACCTACCGGCACCATAAATAGCTATTACAGTATTACTGACTATATTCCCTATGCTGTACTTTACATCCCATGACTATCTTGTAACTACCAATTTGTACTTCTAATCCCTTCACTCTGATCCCTAATACTCTTCCATCTGACTACCCTCGTCCCTCAGTTTGTTTTCTGTACCTATGAGTCTGTTTCTGTTTTGTTTGTTTGTTAATTTTGTTCTTTAGATTCCACATATAAGTGAAGTCATAATGGCACATCAGTTCTAAAAGGGTTTTTTCATACCAAAGATTTTCAAATTAATTTTAATAGTCATTTGGAAAAATTTTATTTATCTGTTAAGAGTACAAAAGGAGGGGCCTTTGTGTTTTTATTATTTATTACTCTGAAATAAAATTATCAAATTGAGCTTTAGTTTTAAATATCACAGTATTTTCAAATATAATAACATAATGGATGTGCATTGTTTATACCTACAGAAAGAGATACTAGTTTGTCATGGACACATTCTACTGAAGGGTTCCTTCCAATAATTCTTACAGAGTGCCAAAAATTGCTCTTTAAAATTCAAGTTGACAACATAGATAACAACTTTTAGAATTTCCTGGTTGTATGCAACCTCATTTCTTCAACATAACATCAGCCGGAATGAATACATATTTCCAAGGAAAAGTTTATATCAGAAAAAATAACCATATAAAATATTATTTTGAATGCATTCAGCTGTGAAATCAAATTAGTGATGCTCTCCTTTAAGAGGCAGAAAATTAACTATTTAAACCCAATAATAGGGTATAAGGCAAGATGGTGGAGGAGTAACTGGAAGCTACACTAACCTCCTCCCAGGACCAATCTAGAATTACAACTAAATTGCAGAGAAATCATCCTGAGTAACACACTGAACACTAGGCAGAGAGAAGCCTTATAACCACTGACAGAGAGAGAAAGCCACTTCATAATGTGACAGGTATGGAATGCAGAGACACAAGATGGCTGGCTGGGCTCCCAAGGGCTGCAGCTGAAGAACCAGAGGGGAAACTTCAGTGGCTGGGGGCTTTCCCTGAAAAGTGTGAGGTCTAAACCCCAAGCTGGGGTCCCCAGCCTACAGCATCAGAGCTTGAAAGGAATCCAGATAACATCTAGCTGTAAAAAGCAGCTGGGTTTCTGTCTGCCAGGGAGAGATGGCTGGAGACTCAGAGAGCCTCTTAAAGGGCAAATGCACAAAATTTCATTTGCAGTAATTTACCCAGGGCTCCAGCACAGGGAGGGCAGAGTGGACTAGAGATGCTTGAGGAGAGTCTGGACTGGTGCCTCTCGGGGGAGAACCGAAGGAACAGCTGCCAGGATCCCTGTATCATTCCCCATACTGAGGGAGCCATCACTCTCAGGCAGAGAGCACTCCTCTCTGAATGGCATCAGCCTGAGGGGAAGCAAAAGCCTCACCCGCAGGAATTACTCTGCCCCACCCTGTGAAGCTTAAGCCCAGCTGCTGATTACAGCTTAATTAGATGAACAACTCATCAGTTTAACAGCCGATTAGTTTAAGGAACTGAGGTGGAAAATACAAAGTAGCAGCCAAAATGGGAAGACAAAGAAACAGACACCAAATGGAAAAAAGAAACAAAACAAAAAAACACACATCCTCCAGAAGAAAACTAGATGAAATGAAGGCAAGCAATTTATCAGATAGAGACTTTACATTGGCATCATCAGAAGGAGAAGAGAGCAAGCAAGGGATTATGATCCTATTTGAAGAAATAATGACCGAAAACTCCCCTAATCTGGTGAAAGAGGAAGACATACCAGTCCATGAAGCTCAGAGAATCCCAAACAAATTGGACCCAAAGAGACCCAAAACGAGACATTCCATTGTTAAAATGGCAAGGATTAAAGAGAAGGAGAGAATTAAAAGCCACAAGAAAAAAGCAGGTAGTTACTTACAAGAGAGCACCAACTAGACTGGCATCAGATTATCTAACAGAAACATTTCAGGCCAGAAGGGAATGGTGTGAAATATTCAAGGTGATGAATAGCAGGGACCTACACTAAGGCTACTTTACCCAGCAAGGCTATATTTTAAAAGCTAAGGAAATATAAGGAGCTTCCCAGACCAAAAAAACCTGAAGGAGCTTGTTTACACCAACTTGGTACCGCAACAAATGTTAAAGAGTGAAGATGAGGAAGAGGAGTGAGGAGAAGGAGGCGACAGCAGAGGAGAAGAAGAAGAAAGAATAAAAAAAAAAAACAGAAGAAAACAGTCTAATAATAAAATGATGCTACATACATATCAATAATCACCTTAAATGTAAATGGCTTAAATGCTCCAATCAAAAGACATAGGGTAGCTGAATGGAAAAGAAAACAAGACCCATTTATATGTTATCTCCAAGACACCCATCTCAGATCAAAAGAAACACACAGACTAAAAGTAAAGAGCTGGAAAAAACATATTTCATGCAAATTGAAAGAAAAAAGCTAGGTAACTGAACTTATATCTGACAAAATAGACTTTAAAAGCAAGACTATAGTAGGAGACAAAACAGGACACTACACAATGATAAAAGAAACAATCCAACAAGAGGATATCAACCCTAGTAAACATTTACGCACCCAACATAGTAGCACCTATGATGTGTAAAGCAAATCTTGATGGACATAAAGGGAGAAATCAACAGAAATACAGTCATAGCCAGGGATTTGAACACACCATTGACTTCACTGGATACAGCTTCCAGTCAGATAATCAACAAGGAGACAGACAGTGGCCTTAAACAACACACTAGATCAAATGGATTTAATTGGTATCTTCAAAGCATTTCACCCCAAGGCAGCAGAATATACATACTTTTCAAGTGCACATGAATGTACTTTAGGATAGGCCACATGTTAGGACACAAAACAAGTCTCAATAAGTTTAAGAAGACTGAAATCATATCAAGCATCTTCTCTAACCACAATGCTCTGGAACTAGAAATCAATCACAAGAAGAGCACTGAAAAGCACGCAAAGACATGGAAGCTAAATAACATGTTAAAAAGCAATGAAAGGGTCAACAATGAGGTCAAGGAAGAAATCAAAAGATACCTTGCAACAAATGAAAATGAGGACACAAAAATCCAAACTCTGTGGGACACTGGGAAAGCAATCCTAAGAGGGGAATTCAAAGCATTACAGGCCTATCTCAAAAAACAAGAGAAAGCTCAAATAAACAATCTAATTTCACACTTAAAGGAACCTGAAAAAGAACATCAAACAAAGCCCAAAGAGAGTAAAGGAAGAAAATAATAAAGATCAGAGCAGAAATTAATGAAATAGAGTCTAAAAAAAACAATAGAAAACATCAATGAATCCAAGAGCTGGTTCTTTGAAGAGATAAACAAACCTTCGACCAGACTCATCAAGAAAAAAAGAGAAAGGACCCCATTAAATAAAATCAGAAATGAAGGAGGAAAAAATAAGTGATAGCAAAGAAATACAAAGGATTGTAATAAAATATTATGAACAACTATATGCCAACAAATGGGAAACCTGGATGAAATGGATAAACTCCTAGAAACATACAATCTTCCAAACTAAATCAGGAAGAATCAGAAAATCTGTATAGATAGATTATACCTAGTGAAATTGAAGGAGTAATCAAAAAACTCCCAAGAAACAAAAGCCCTGTACCAGAATTTTACCAAACATTCTGAGCAGAACTGACACTGCTGCTTCTCAAACTATTTCATAAATTTCAAGAGGAATGAAGGCTCTCCAACTCATTTTACACAGCCAACATAATCCTAATTCCAAAACCAGATAAAGATACTACAAAGAAAGAAATTATAAGCCAATATCCCTAATGAACACAGACACTAAAATCTTCAACAAAATATTAGCAGACTGAATACAGCAATGCATCAAAAGAATCAAACACAATGATCAACTGGGATTTATTTCAGAATTGCAAGGTGGGTACATTTGCAAATCAATAAATAAACAAAATGAAGGATAAAGAACACAATCATATTAATAGATGCAGAAAAGCATTTGATAAAATCCAGCACTCATTTATGATAAAAACTCTCAGCAAAAGTGGAAATGGAAGGAACATACCAAAACATAATAAAGTCCATATATGACAAATCCACTGCCAGCATCATACCCAATGGGCAAAAACTACAAGTGTTCCTCTTAGATCAGGACCAGAACAGGGAGGTCCACTTTCACCTCTCTTATTCAACACAGTAATGGAAGTCCTAGCCACAGTAGTCAGATAAGAAGAAATATAGGCATCCAAATTGGAAAGAAAATAGTATAACTGTCTTTATTTGCAGGTGACATGATTCTGTACACACAGAACCCCAAAGATTCCACCAAGAAACTACTAAAACAATCAATGGATTCAGCAAAGAGCAGGATACAAAATTAATATCCATAAATCAGCTGCATTTATATATGCCAATAACAAACTAACAGAAAGGGAAATCAAGGAAATAATCCCATTCATAATTGCTTCAAAAAGAATAAGGTACCTAGGAATAAGACCTGTACTTGGAAAATTATAAAACACTGAGGAAAGAAATTGAAGAAGATACAAATAAGTGGAAGCACAAACCGTGTTCACGGATAGGAAGAATCAACATCATTAAAATGCCCATACTACCCAACGCAATCTATAGATTCAATGCAATTCCTACCAAGATTTCAATTTCACAGAACTAGAACAAATATTTCAAAAATTCATATGTAACCACAACAGGCCCCACATAGCAACTTGATCCTGAAAAAGAGGAACGAAGTTGGAGGAATCACACTACCTAATATCAAACTGCACTATAAGGCCCCAGTAATCAAAATAGCATAGAACTGGCATAAAAACAGACACATAGATCAATGGGACAGAATAGGGAGCCCAGAAATAAACCCACACCTTTATATTCAACTAATATTCGACAGAGGAAGCAAGCACATACAATGGGCTAAACACAGTTTATTCAATACATGGTGTTGGGAAAATAGGACAGACGTGCAAAAAAATGAATGTAGACCACCTTGTTACACCACACACAAGCATAAATTCAGAATGGACCAAAAACTTAAATGTTAGACCCAAAACCATAAAAATCCTAGAAGAAAACATGGGTAGCAAAATCTCAGATATTGCTCGTAGCAATTTTTTATCAGATATATCTCCCCAGGTAAAGGAAACAAAGAAAAAATTAAAAAATGGGACTACATCAAACTAAAAAGTTTTTGCACAGCAAAGGAAATCATCAACAAAATAAAAACACAACCCACAGAATGGGAGAACATATTCACCAATGTATCTGGATAAGGGGTTAATATCCAAAATTTATAGAGAACTTACAAAACTCAACACCAAAAAAACCAAACAACCCAATTAAAAAATGGGAAAAGGACCTGAATAGACACTTCTCCAAAGAGGACATAGTCAATGGACATATGAAAAGATGTTCAATCATCTTTTCTCAATCATCTCACTAATCATCTCATTAATCATCTCATTAATCATCAGAGAAATGCAAATTAAAACCACAATGAAATACCATCTCACACCTTTCAGAATGGCGATCATCAATAAATCAATAAATGTGTTAGTGAGGATGTAGAGAAAGGGAACTCTTTTGCACTATTGGTAGTAATGCAGACTGGTGCAGCAACTATGGAGAGCAGTATGGAGATACTTCAAAAAATTAAACTTGGATCTGTGTTTTGACCCAGTAATCCCACTTCTGGGAATATATCCAAAGGAACCCAAAACACTAATTTGAAAGAACGTCAGCACCCCTATGTTCATTGCAGCATTATTTACAATTGCCAAGATACGGAAGCAGCCTAAGTTTCCATCAGTGGGTGAGTGGATAAAACAACTATGGGACATTTACACAATGGAATACTACTAGGCTGTAAAAAGAGAAGAATTTACCCTTTCTAACAGTATGGATGGACCTGGAGAACTTTATGCTAAGTGAAATAAGCCAGACAGAGAAAGACAAATACCATATGATTTCACTCATATGTGGAATCTAATGAACAAACTGAACTAACAAGGAAAATAAGAAGAGGCTCTTAGACGGAGAGAGGGTGACAGCAAGTGGTGGGGGGATATCAGGGGGTGGAGGGATTGAGTATAAAGGAAAAAAGATTCATGGACATTGACAACAGTCTGGTGATTGGCAGAGGGGTAGTATAAAGGGACTAAAAGGCAATGTAAAAAGAAAAACAATAAATATTAAAGTAAAAAACAAATAAAACCAATAATACAGTACATAAACAACTGCTTTAATAAAAACATTTTGGTTTCATTACATAGCAGTAAATTTTTATTCAACTGATATTAAGTAACTTGAACTGCCATAAGTAATGATTATAAAAGTGTAACTAAAATGTACTCAGGTCTAGATATCCTAAAATAAATTTTTTTATTTTTAGCAAAATAGCAACTCTTTATAACACCCCATAATTATTTCATCTAGGTATGTATTACAGGATAAAAACAAGTGTAACTATTTTGTCATTTAGGTGACATGTTGCTTATTTTACAGAAAGAGCACCTCTACCTAGGCCTGCAAATGGATTTTTAAAATATCAGATGAGAGGCTTAATTAAAGTATTTCACACTTAAAAGTTGGATTACTAAAATTTATAGATTCCCTATAAGCCTGAGAAAATGTTAACCATCAATATTAACACTATATTTTCCAAACATAACTCATAAAATCATTAATAAGGTTTCATAATCCCTTCAGCAAAATGGAGTGCTACTGTCACCAAAGAAGTTTTAAGGCAAATATCACAAAATCACTGCACCAGGAGAGAAAAGTGCCTGTTAAGAAAGCGAACTGGTAATTCTTAGTAAATTATTGAAACTACAAATGCACACAAATGATAAAAAAGCAGAATCTCAGATGCTGGATTGAAATATGTAAGAAAAATCCAAACCAATGGGTAATACCAGTTGCCAGTAGGGGCTCTAGTAATCATATGCACCTTTACACCACTCTAGAAAATCATATATATATGTGATCCAGACAAAATGCTCCACGCCGAAGACAGTATGTACGGTGATCACTGATATAGTGAAACAAACATCAGGACTACAAGATAACTGTCTATTGTACATTCATTTGATTTCTTAACTCTTTGAACTAAAGAAGAATGGTCCAGAAAGTATGAAATAACTTTCTGCAATTCAATACATTTAATTACCAATTAAATTAAACATGAATTTGTAAATGTCCCTTGCCTTTTCCTGAATGATGACCTCCTTCAAGAAGGTTTTTCCTCCTTTTCTCTGGATTAGTGGGGTGTCCTTCAATGTGCTTCCTGAACATCATGTACTTCTATCATGGAACTTCCTATTCTGCATTCTTCTTAACTGCTGCTTTACCCAGATGTTCACATGCTTCTGGAGGGCAGACACTATGCTATTCATAGTTGTAAGCCAGCCCCTCATACACTGTCAGGATGGAGCAGGGCCTCAATGAATTTTAAATAAACAAATGGATGAACAAATATATGAATCTGAAACAACTTTACAGTTCTATGTAGTTCTAATTTTGAGTAATCGACCCATCCGATTCAAATTTCAAACTAAAATTTTTATATATGCAGATGTATAAGAATGCTCGTAATGTGAAATTTGTTGAATAATAATTGAACTTTCCACACATACAATATTATTTAAATAAACTAATCTACTATTAACAGCTTTTTTTTTTTTTAAGATTTTTTTTATTTACTTTTAGACAGAGGGGAAGGGAGGGAGAGAGGTAGAGAAACATCAATGTGTGGTTGCCTCTCATGTGCCCCCTACTGGGGACCTGGCCTGCAACTGAGGCATGTGCCGTGACTGGGAATTGAACCAGTGACCCTTTGGTTTACAGGCCGATGCTCAATCCACTGAGCCACACCAGCCAGGGCCTAACAGGTTTTTTAAACAACTTTAAAGGAAGTATTCAAAATCAGCTTGGTTTGACAATAAGACATATCTACTCAGCAAAAGCACCAGAATTTGTGAGGATTTTTAAAAATGCCTTCACCTAAATCAGGAGTTTCTCAACCTCAGCACTAGTGACATTTTGGACCAGGTAGTTCTTTGTTGTACATGGTTGTTTGGTACAATTTTGGCATATATTTGGTACATTATTTTGCAATAATCCACATGCTTTAAATTTACATACATACTTCACCAGCAAACATGTATTCATCTAAGTTTAATTCACAAGTAGACATTTTTTAACCTTGTGATTTTGAGCAAATAAAGGATTAAGGGTTAAATAGACAGTCTCCTCAATTTTTGTATCTGCCTGTACTATATAAGACATTCACGGAACATATTAGGTCTGTCCAGAAGGTTTCAGTCATGTAGCATGAAAAACAGAGACATTTATTGAAGATACAAAATACAAGAAACATTGTACATAGGACAATGACTTCTCGGTCCCCTCCAAAGCAGGTACCTTGGGACTTCACACAGTTCTCCCAGTCACCATCAGCTGCCCCATTGTATTTTCCTGAATCTCATCAATGGTTTGAAATCTCTTCCCTTTCAAAGGTTATTTTAGTTTTGAAAAGCCAGAAGTCACAGGGCTCCAAATCTGGGCTTTAGGGGGGCTGAGTCACCTGGGTAATTTAACATTTTGCAAAAAAAAGACTCTGCACGGGATGTGATACATGAGAAGGCGCACTGTCATGATGAAGCTGTCAATTACCAGTTACCCACAGCTGCAGTCTTCTTAAATCATCCAAACAGTTTCCACAGAGGAATGTTCAAACTTAGTGTAAAATCTGATACAGATTCATTGCTCTACTCACTCAGTCATTTTGAATGCAATGGCCACACAGTATACATGCTCATTCAATGGCGTCTACCGCCCCCACTGCCTAGTACAGTGAAGTTGTCATTATTCATGCATGTGCATTCCAGTCCACTCTCCTTGGCTGCCAGGTTACATAGATGTAGCGCAAACCGTTCTCATTATGTTAACAGTGGCTGGACTTTTTCTGGGCAAACCTTTGTATAGTATATGTTATGCGTGTCTCATATGGTTGTTAGGAGGATAAAATGAGACTAGATATTTTTGCATCCTATGTAAACTATAAAGTCATATATAAGTGTTTATATTACTAATAATGTTTTAATATGAAATTACAAATATACAAGTCCTAAATAAATATGGACTTCTATTCTTCACATCCAGATACTGTCAGAAACTCCTTTAAGAATCAGTTTTAAGAGACATAGTCAGAAAGTTTTATGAAGATCAAACTTAGCTTCCTACTAGAGGTTATTAACCTAAGGTCTGTGAACCTAATCACAGACTCTCATATAATTCAAGAATCTTTAAATGTAGACATTTTTTTCACTAACTCTATTTCCTCCCATTATAAAAGAAGGAAAAAAAACCAACAGAAATACAGGGATAACCAAAAGAAGGTTCACAACTATAATACAAATAAATAATACAATAATTAATAAATAATAATACAAAAATAAACTTTCGCATACTCAACTGTAAACCTACTTCTGCCAGTAATTCTGTCAGAAATAATAAACATTTTTATATTCTATTACATTTGTAGCATATATCTTGAAATATCATTTATATCTACCATAACATGAAATTACAGTAGTTTTAAACCTAAAATAAATTTTCTTTATAACATGAATAATAGCTAGCACACAGGCTAGTCATGCTGATAATTTTCCTTCTGATCTTCTTTAAAAATAAAATTTTACTTTAAATTGCCGATATTTAAATATGGGCATGTTATTTGCCATGCTACTTAAATCTTTAATAGAAAGAAATATATCTTACAATATCACACATTTAATTTTAATATTTTTTGGTATATTTTATTGAGTATGCTATTATAGTTGTCCCATTTTCCCCCCTTCATCCCCTCCACCCTGCACCCCATCCCATCATCCCCATACCTCTTAGTTCATGTCCATGGGCTAAGAACAGTATGGGAAATTAAGAAGCCAAAGAACTGATATGTAATTTTAATATTTTAATATCTATATTTCATTATAATCAGTGTCTTCTATAACACGATGTATTCTACCTATTTAAAACCATTGCTTTAAGAAGTCCACAGACTTCACCACATTTCCAAAGGAGACTTTTTGCACAAAATATACTAAGAACTATTGCAGAGAGCCATGTTTCAGTTTTTGAAGGTATATATACATACTTCACATATCAACTTGATGTTCCCAGAAGCACCACAAGGTGGCTTTCTCACTTCAGACCCACAGTTGAGATTTTCAGAGATGTTTTGTCTCCTCTTACACTTACTTTACGGGTGATTGTGAAGCTCACTGGTTAAGGTTCTCCAGCAAAAGAATATCGATAAGATGTACATATGTACATCATACATATGAAGAAATTTATTTAAGGCATTGGCTCATACAATTATGGAGACTGACCAGTCCTTAGATCTGAAGTCAGCAAGATGGAGAATCAATGTTGCAATTCCAGTTCAAGTCTAAAGGCCTGAAAAAACAAAGAGAGCTGACAGCGTAGCCAAGTCTGAAGACCAGTAGGCTCAAGACCTGGGAAAAGGCAATGTTTCTATTCATGCCCAAAGGCAGTGGGAAAAAAAAGTCCTAGCTTGAAGGCAGTCAGGCAAGAGGGGTTCCCTCTTACTCAGAGAAGGGTCAGCCTTTTTGTTCTATTTAGTCCTTCAACTGATTGGATGAGGCCCACCCAAACTAGGGAGAGAAGTTAGCTTTATTCAGTCTACCAAATCAAATATTAATATCAAATTGCCTTGACCAGGTAGTTCAGCTGGATAGAGCATCATCCTAATACGCCAAGGTTGTGTGTTCACTCCCCGGTCAGGGCACATACAAGAATCAACCAATGAATATGTAAAAATAAGTGGAACAACATATTTCTAAGAGAAAAACTCATGGACACGGACAACAGTGTGGGGACTGCTGGGGAGAGGGGGTGATGAGAGGAGATGGAGGAGGGTATAGGGAGAATAAATGTTGATGGAAGGAGATTAGACTTGGGGTGGTAAACACACAATACAGTGTACAGATGATCTGTTGTAGAATCAGGCACCTAAAAACTGTATAATTTTATTTACCAGTGTTATCCCAATGAATTCAACAAAAAGAGGAAAAATAAAATAAAATTACATACATTTTTAAAACTCAAGTATTCATCTCATTCATAAATATCCCCACAGACATACCCAGAATAATATTTGACGAAATGACTGGGCACCCAGCGTCCCAACCAAGCTGACACAAAAAATGCATCACCAGAGTCACCAAATATTTTTCAATAAATATTTTTTACACGACTGCTCACAATGTCTACAGGCACTAAACCAATGACACAGTGATTTGTCAAATATGGTCCATGGCTTCATGAAATTTACAATCTAGAGAGCTTAACAGGGTATTATATAAATAGCTATACAAATAACTATAAAGTAATGATGTGATAAGTATAGAGAAAAGAAAAGGAAAAGCTTAAGATCTAACTTAAGTTAGAAGGCTAAAGGGAAGAGCTCACTGGGACTGGTTCAAATGAGATCTGAAGGACGCAGAGAAGAGTAGGAGTTGACCAGGTGAAAAGCTAGGCGTCATAGTGCAGAGAACAGGGACGTAAACTCTGATGCACAAAAGCCTGGTGTCTTGGAGAGAGCATAGAGAAGGAAACTGCATCAACTCTGGGAAGAAAGCTAAAAGATGAACTGAGAAAACAGGAAGGAACGAGAAGAGGCAAGTCCTTGCTAGCCTGGTAAAGTTTTAAACTATATCCTAAGACTAACGGGAAGATCTAGTTCTTTCCCTGACTAATTGTACCATTTTATGATAATGCTATTTCTCTGAAAGTTATACAACTTCGTGAAAATGCTACAAGTGAGTTCATAACACTCACACCATAGTATCTGTTACTCACCACACTGAAGAATCCCCACGCCAAAGGCTAACTCAGTAAAAGCAAAATGAATGCTTCGAAACCAGCTTCAGAGTACCCGGTTGAAGGAATTCAATCTGGAATCATGATTCTCAATCTGTTTTCCACGTCTCTATATGATTCACATATATACTCCTAACTGCAACATTTCTCTTTATAACATCACCCCCTACCCACCACTCTAAGGGCATCCTTGATCCATGCCCTACACTAATAACACTTATGAAAAATAACTAAAAATATATTTACTACAGTATTTCTAGTATATAATGGAAACACTTGTCACTGACAGAGTATGTGGCCGCAGGAAGGGGAAGCAGCTAGCTGGTGCACAAAAGTGGGAGGAGAGACAAACTTTTCACACTTTGGTATCTTTTGACTTTTATACAGTGAATCTGTAAGGCTATTAAAATACTGATAATTATTAAAACCATTTATTTCAATCTCTAAGAATATTATAGTCATATTTATCATTTATATTTAAATGTCTATCCATATGTTTCTGGCAGCTCTGGCTATAGCAGAGACTGCTAATTGTCTACCACGCCTGTTCTCCCCTTCCTCCCCAGTAAGAGAAGCATAATGTTACTTGGGGAAGCAATACATCAGATAAAAGACTACAATTCTGGAGTCCCTTGTAGTTAGATGTGGCCATATGACTACAAATGCTAATGTTGGAAGAGATGTGGGGGGGAACGCTCCTTAAAGACATCTGACTCCCCTGGAAAGTGGTTTTCTAGTACTCCTCTCATTTCTTCCAGGAGTCATCTGGGAAGGTGTACATAATATCTATAAGCCTGCAGTCAGGCCCGTGAAGCGATCTTGAGGAAAGCAAAGCAGCAATGTTCCTGATCACTGTGTGGACACACTGAAAAGCACTAATAGGACTCAACAGTCACAGAGGAGGGCAATCCACCACTATTTTCCATTTTCTCCAGCCCCAGCCCCGAGGCAATTCCATAATGGGTAGCAGGGTCATGGCTACCACAGATGCCTAAAATTCTAAGGGAGGAAAATCATTCTTTTTAACCAGAGGAGCAAAGGTTCCAAGATGATAGGTCAAATGCCTGCCGCTTTTTTTTCTGTCTTCCGTCACTTGGCCCCAGATGCCAACGGAGCTGCCAGAAGTACACAGCAGAGCAGGGAAACTAAAGGCCCAGTTTTCTGGCTTGTGGGCTGTAAAGGGGGGCCTGCAGGAGACAGACAGGATCAGAGAAATCACAGAGAGAAGGGAACTCAACAGAGCAATCCCATAGTGTTGTTTGTGAACTCCAGGGCTCACTTCTGAGCTATGCATGTGTAGATCTGACCTTAAACAGCATAGCAAAGACTTGGAGAACTAAAGTATGGAGTGAACCACTGAACAGATCCCACAGTGGACACTGGATGGTATACAGGATAAACAGATCCAAACAGCAGGACAAAGCAGGCTTTGAAAATGGAATTAATATTGAAACCACAACCCATAAAAGCTGGGTCCAACTTACTAACTGACCTAACCAGGTTGAGGGACTTCTAAAAATAAAAAGAACAGTATTCCCCTTAGGATTTAACTAAAACCTATAAACTCATAATATGCCAATGTTCAGGATACATGCAAAAATAATTCAGCATGCAAAGAAACAGAAAAACTTTACCTCTCAAAGAAAAAGAAAATAAATAAGCACCAATCCCAAGAAAAAACAGGTAACAGAGTTATCAAAAACTTATAATCGGTTATTGTAACCATGCCCCCAGAAGGGCAAAATGTTTTAAAGTGACTGGGAAGATAGAATGTCTTGGCTAAGAAATTAAAATTTCAGAACTGAAAAATATAGTAACATAAAATATTCACTGGAACTGCTTAAGAACAGAATGGAGATGTAAGACAAAATAGTCAGTGAAATTGTAGATAGATCAATCATAATAAATTAACCAATCTGTAAAACAAAGAGAAAAAAAGAAAAGAAAAAAGTCAGAGCCTCAAGGACCTACAAGCACCAGAAAGCCTAACATTTGTATCAACAGAATCCCAAAAGGAGAGGAGAAATAAAAAATATTTGGAAAAATAATAACTAAAATTTTATCAATTTTGGCACAAGACATATTACAAATTCAAGAAGCTCAGCAAAATCCAAGAAGATAAATTCAAAGAAATCCAAACCCAAAAATATTATATTCAAAATGCTGAAAACTAAAAACAAAAAGAAAAAAATCTTTAAAGGAGCCAGAGAAAAACAACAATTTAAATGACTGCAAATTTCTCGTCAAAAACAAGGAAGGCCAGGAGGAAGAGGAACAGCACTTTTACAGTGTTGAAGGAAAACAACTATCAACCCTGAATTCTGTAACTGGTAAAAATATCCTTCAGGTATGAATGTGAAATAAAGACATTCTCAGATGAAGGAAAACTAATATAACTGGTCTCCAGCAAAACTGCTCTAAAAGAAATGCTAAAGAAATTTCTGTAGATGGAAGGGAAATGATAACTGATAAAAATTTGGTATATCAGAAATGAAAGAAAAGCAATAGAAACAATAAGTATCTGGGTAACTAAAATAGATGATCTTTTACCTCTTAAAATCTTTAAAATATGTATGGCAGTTAAATGCAAAAGTTATAAACATTACATTATTACATCCAAATTGTTTTTCATAAAGCTCAACAGCAAAACAACAAAAAAAAAATTGATTAAAAAATGGACAAAGGATACGAATAGACATTTTTCCAAAGAAGACATATGGAAGGCAAACAGATACATGAAAAGGTACTCAACATCACTAATCATCTGGAAAATGCAAATCTAAACCACAATGAGATATCACCTCACACCTGCTAGAATGACTATTATCCAAAACACAAGAAATAACAGGTATTAAAGAGGACGTGGAGAAAAGGGAACCCTTGAGCACTTCTGATAGAAAAGTAAATTGGTGCAGCCACTATGGAAAACAGTATGCAGGTTCCTCAAACACTTAAAAATAGAACTACCATAAGACTCAGCAATTCTACTTCTCGGTTTTTATGTGAAGAAACCAACTCAAAAGAATATGTGTACCCCTATGTTCACTGCAGCATTACTTACAATAGCCAAGATATGGAAACAATCTAAGTGTCCATTCATAGATGAATGGATAAAGCAAATGCTGTGTGTATGTGTATATGTGTGTGTATATATATAAAAATATGTGTGTTTATATATATAAATATATTATTTGGCCATATGAAAGAAGCAAATCTTGCCACCTGTGACAGTATGGATAAACTGCGAGGGCATTATGCTGAGAGAATTCAGACAGGAAGACAAACACTGTGTGATCTCATTTATATGTGGAATCTTAAAAAAAAGCTCATAGATACAAGGGTGGGAGGCTGGGAGGACAAAATGGGTGAAGGTGATCAAAAGGTATAAACTTTCAATTATAAAATATATGTCAGGGTAACTATAATTGATAATACTGTATTGCATATTTTAAAAATGCTAAATGAGTAAATCTTAAAAGTTCTCATCGCAAGAAATAAAACTTATATAACTATTTTCAGTGATAGATGTTAACCAGACTTATTGTGGTGAGGATTTTGAAATATATACAAATATCAAATCATCATATTCTACACCTGAAACTAACATAATGTTATATATTAATTATATCCTCATTTTTAAATTTTTATGTAATACATATATGGATATGTAAGTGGATATAATACCTATAAAAACTGTAACATAAACAGATAAAAGTAATTAGACGTGCATGGTGGTAGAGTATATTCCAACTCATGTTCCTTTTAAGTAGATTGTGAAGTTATGTAAATTTTATTCCAGGAGCAAGTACTGGGGAAAAAAAACTATACAAAGAGACACTGTGAAAACTCAACAGGTAAATTAAAAAAATAATAAAAATATTCAAACAGTATTAAAAAGGCAGGAAAGGAGAAATAAAGGAATGGAAAGTAGAAGAAACAGACATCTAATAATAAAATGGTGCACGGAAATCCAAACATACAAACAACGACATTAAGTGTAAATGATCTGAACACAGAAATTAAAAGACAAATATTATCATAAATGGGCAACAACAAACAAAACTGACTGATTAGATCATTACTGCTTTTTACCTACATGTTCCTGTGAAGATCTGGAATATGTTGTTTTAACCTAACACTCTACATGTCACCATTTCCAGCTCTTCCCTATGACCTGTATCATTGGATCTTTCAAATTAGTAATGTCTCTATGTTATTTATTAAGCTTTCAATCTTGGAGGATTAGAGTACTATTTTCCATTTTCCCAACTTCTCAAGTAAATTTTGTCATAATTTGGAAAAACATACATTTTGTGAGAAATTGAGGAAGGAATTCCTGTATGGAAATGGTTTTTTGTACCTTTGATGTGTCTTGCACTGAGTGAGACACATTAAAAAGTATTCTATTATTAATGTTTTTTTCTCTTTGCATGTCCTGCAGTGTCTTTTTTTGATAAAGTGACTGCTGTGTTATTCGATGCATGGATATCATAACAATTCATAATTGCACCATTCAGCATTATAAAGAATATTTTGTTTGACAATGCTTTCTGACATAAACTCTACATTGTCTCATTTCCAGATAACTGATTTCTTGCTGTTTGCATTTTCCCATTCTTTATTTTTGGTCTGTCTGTAACATTTTGTTCTTAGTGTATTTCTTGTATACAACATAGTTTGTGCTCTGTGAAACAATGTGAAAACACTTTTATTTACAGGTGATTTATTCTCTTTTATATTTATTGGAATGACTATATTTGCTCTCCATTCTGTCATATTGTTATGTTATAGTTGCCATACATAAAAATTAAATATAAGCAAGATTTTGAATAAGTAAAAATTTTAAAGTCTACAAAAATGCTCACTGACCAAGTTTTAATTTCTCTTTGGCTCTAAGCACTTAAGTAAAGGCTTACTGTTTGCTGCCTAACCAGATCTGTCACTATTAGTAGCAACGATAATGTTCTCATAATTTCAAGATTGTTGGTCTAAAAGATACCTTAATTTGGACATGTAGATGGAAAAACAACAGGACCAGTAACGCCAAGGCAAACTGGAGCCCCACATGCAACGCTACGACACAGAAAAGAAAGCTACTCTAGAATAACCTTCCCAGGTACGTGACTGCACTGCTTAAAGAAATCATAGAGCAGTTGTTTTTTTTAAACTATAGATTGTAATTCATTAACAAATCACAACCAACATTTTTAAATTATCAAACTAGAATAGATACTACTAGAGTGCACTAAACACAGCAAGGGGAAGAAGCACTGTATTATGAAATTTTGTCTCAATTACATAAGTCCATTAGTTTGCTAAGGCTGCCATAACAAAGTCCCAGACTGGGTGGCTAAAACAAGAGACACTTATTTTCTCACGTTTCCGGAGGCTAGGAGTCCAGGACCCGCATGTCAGCAGAGCTGCTGACATTCTGAGGCTTCCCTTCGCTGTCTTACAGGCGGCTGCCTGCTCCCTCTGTCTTCACACAGCCTTTCCTCATTGTGCGCGTGCTAATCTCTCCTTGTAAAGGCACCAGTCATATTGAATGAGGGCCTACCCAAAAGATCCGATTTTAATTGAACTTAATGACCTCTTTAAAGACCTTAACTCCAAAGAGGGTTACATTCTAAGGCACTGGGGATTGACTTCGACATCTGACTTTTGAGAGGACAAAATTCGGCCCACAACAATATGTTTATATGTATATTTTGTGTACGGGTACTGTGTCACAATCAAAGTTTGAAAATGTCTCAAAGGACTCTTAACAGGCAATTTAAATGTATTTTCTTCTTTTTTTTTTTTAGTGTTGTTCAGTTACAGTTGTCCCCGTTTTCCCCCCATTGCTCTCCCCTGCCTCACCCAACCCCTGCTCCCAAAGACAATCCCCTCCCCATTATCCTTGTCCATGGGTCCTTTGTTAAATGTATGTTTCGATATTCTAAACCTAGCCCTAATATACTGGAGTCTCAGGACTCCTACAGTCCCCAGATCTCAGGTCTTAACAAGGCAGTTTATAGAGTTTGCTACCCCAGGTATATTTATAAAGTAATCATGAACATTCATGTAACATGCAAGTACTTTTGCTGATGTTCTTATTCAACCATTACTTGTTATAAAAAAAAAAAATCCTATTTTTTAAGTCTAGGATTAGTTTATTAGCACAGAAGCTCTAATAGTTTTATCCCCATGTTTTTAGTGCCCATTATTCATTATTATATTGACTTCCCGAACTACCAGATTAAGCTACAGAAACTTAAAGACATATTGTCTCTCCCCTCTCTTTAATCTCAAAGCCCTGAAGTACCAAAACCGGTTTAGTTCATGACTAACTTAGATATATCTTCAGGGCCTGAGAGAAAATATTGATGTTTTAAATCCTCTAAATTCATTTAAGGCAATAATCCTTTGTTTTAAAGTGTACAGGCTACCTCAGAGATATTGCGGGTTTGGTTCCAAAACTGACTGGCCACAATAAACTGAGTCTACTAATTGAGCGAGATGCAATCTTTCTGCTGGTGAAGGGCCTTGCCTTCGATTTGTAAAACACACAACATCTGCAAAGCACAGTAAAGCGATGCACAATAAAACAAGGTATGCCTGTACTACATTATACATTAAGTTAAAAACAGGTAAAAATTAGTATATAAGCCATAGAATATTTTAAATGTCATTGTAAGAATACAACCACACTTTATATTTAGGCTACATTCTAAGAAAATTTCTTCATCATTTTAAGTTAGAAACATTCCCAAATTAGTTCTACTGAATTGTAACATATCTGATGATCAACTCTAGACCCATATACTTGTCAACAAAACTTGTCGTGTTGCTCAATAACATAAATAATAAAGTAATAAGTAGGCCAAATCAGGTTATCTTTGATCTACAGTAGCCCCCGTTAGGCACAGGTTTTACTGTGGTTTTAGTTACCCACAGTCAACAGTGGTCTGAAAATATTATATGGAAATTTCCAGCAATTAACAATTCGTAAGTTTTAAATTGCAAGCTGTTCTGGGCAGTGTGATGAAGTCTCACACAGCCTGTTTTGTCCCATTCAGAACCTAAATCATCTCTTTGTCTAGAGTCTCCATGCTGTATACGCTCACCACCTGTTAGTCACTTAGCACTGTCTCGGTTAACAGATCGACTGTTTCGGTATCACAGGACTTGTGTTCAGGTAAACCTTATTTTACTTCATAATGGCCCCAAAGAGCAAGAGTGGTGATGGTGGCTATTCAGATACACCAAAGAGAAGCAGTAAGTGCCTTCTTTAAGTGAAAAGGAATAGGTAGGAAAAAACACCGTACAAATAGGATTAGGTACTATCAGCCTTGGAATGTATCCCCCACAGATAAGGAAGACAACATAAACTATTTCATCATGTCGATTCTGAAAACCACTAGAAAACAGTCCAAATATTTGTTTTGTCAGAGTAACTGATTATTTCCAAAATCAAACAGAATAAAGTAAATAAGGACTGATTTCACACCACAGGGACTTTAAATTTCACCTTTGCAACTCACTCACTCTTATCGCAATAATTCTAACTACCCAGGGCACACCACTACCTTCCTCTAACAAGCAGTGTTTTTTCATACTTCCAAGCCTTTATAAACTTAGAACAGAATAAAGAAGCAAAAAATTTTTCTTTTACTTTGTCTTCACAAAGACATTCTTTAAGGTATTCCTGGAATTCTGTGAAAATGTATAAAAGACTACAAAAGTCATGTGAAGTCAGTCACTTACATGAATCTAAGAGTAAAATGTAAATTTGTCTCTCCCAGATAGAAGATAGTTTTTACTGTAAAATTTATAAATTAGAGGTAGCACCAATCATGTCATCAAAAATTCAAGAGAAGGGATAAGTACTTTAAAAATCTTGTAAATATCTGAGTGAAGAGACAAGATAGAAATCATATTCCAATGAAAATCTAAGTATACACACAGCAGGAATTTTATTGCCATATCCCCTGTACCCAGAATATCAGTAGCATATAGTGGGTTCTGAATATAAAAATCTTGTAAATATCTGAGTGAAGAGACAAGATAGAAATCATATTCCAATGAAAATCTAAGTACACTCACAGCAGGAATTTTATTGCCATATCCCCTGTATCCAGAATATCAGTAGCATATAGTGGGTACTTATTAACTTTAAAAAAAGATAAATGAATGAAATTATCACTCTTATTTTACAAGGAGAAGAACTGTAGCTCAAAAATCTCATAATTGCTAATTTGAAGAACTGGGGCTTGGGCTCATTTCTTCTAAACACAAAGTCTTAGAATCACATCACATCACATTTCCCACACCTGCCCAAAAGTTAGAAGGAAATCAGAATACAAAAATGAAAAATCTCAAACTTATTCCTCTCTTTGATATTTTCTGTACTCCGTATCGCCAGTCTCAGGAGTTTTCAAGTCAAACTCATCTTTCTACTCACTGGAGTACAACATTACTTTGTTTTTGAGCTATCCTATACTACCACTGTTGTTTCAACTGCAGCAAAGTACAGACAGGTCTGGAGGCATACGGCTGTACATGTCTATTATAGTGGTCTTCACATCAGTGGGATTCTAAGTTAAATAATCTATTAGTTTTTCATATTGCTGAGATGACTCCAGAAAACCGTGGTAGGTAAAAACTTCTGAATGACTCATTCTGGTATAGTTTACATTGAAAAAAAAAGAGGTTTCAGGTACCTTTCTTTAATAGTCATGAGACTTGTTTCTCCCTCCTTTCCCTACAATACAGCCAATTATGTCTTGACATGCCAGCACACAAAGCACTTGCCCAGAAGCTACTATTTCAGATTTAAGTAAATAATGCTGACTAAAACTGACTTTGAGAAAACACTGTCACTTCAACTGGATCAAACTGCCTGAAATATTGGAGAGTGATGTCTTTTGGAGGTTTACTTGCAAGTCAGGTTATTATTTCATCTTAAAGATATATACACCATGTATGCAAAATTTAATTATGAGAGAACTATCAATTACTGTTTTCTACCATTACATAGAGAAATAAAGCAAACTAATAAATTGAGAAATAAAAATAAGTGACTATTTTTATTGTGTATAGGATTTTAAAGAGTGATTTATGAAAGTTTTGTCACATGACAATTCCTGAGAAAACGTTCTGAAGCACACTCACCTAAATCAGAAGGTATCCCTGAAAATCATAAACATTAAACATTAAATTAGGTAAGCACATATAATGTAACAGAGGCAAAGATAAGCATCCCAAATGCTATCCTATCTGTAATGATGTATATTTGAGTATCAGCAAATAGGAAGAACTGTACATGAATTATTACCAAAGAAGAAAGATCCTATTTGTCTTAATTTTTTTATTTTTTAATTCAGATCACATTTCTGTGAACCTTGATTTTTACCAATGCAAAGCACCTCCCTAGAGTTATCCAGCAAGTAATTAATATTTCATGAGATGGTCAGGCTTAAATCAATTCCAACTTTTCTGACTATGTTCCATTACGCAAAATAATGGTATAGAGAATAAACTGAGCTTAGACTTTAATGGGAATTTACTTTCAAAAAATTACATTAAAAAGGATAAATGTTTTAGGATAATGTCCAAATTACCACTTTAAAAGCTACCTTCTTTAAAAGCTGAGCACTGTCTGGAAGACAAAAAGAAATAAAAACATGGCTCATTCATTTATTAAATAAACATTTATTTCATGTTCACTGAGCAAAATTCTGTACCATTATTATTCCTGCCCTATGACAACCAAAATAAGAAAAAATACAGTGCAGAAAATGCAAAATGATGTAGTTCAACTGGATACATATAAAACAGAGGTGTTGATGATAGGACTAAGATATTTAGGAAAGTCTTCCCTACAGAGATCATTATTAAATAAACCAATGACATTTTAACTGTAGGAATTACATGCAGACAAAAAGTAAAGAATTAAATAAGAGATTCAGCAAATATATTTTAAATGGAAGACTAAGCTGGGGAACTAATGAGATAACTTTGGAGAAGACAGTAAACCTAATTGACAGGTTGATTTTACATTAAACATAATTAAAAATAGTAACATACTGTAAATACTTGAATAATAAAAGAGCAACATAAAGAAAATGCTAATTGATGAAGATATTTCTCTCACACCTAGATGTAGGACAGCCTACAATAATGAAAATAAAACTAACATAATTTGCAGTTACCCCAAAGGTAAGGTGATAAAGACCTGTGTGGGTATAGCTGAAGAAGTCTTTGTATAGCTAGATGACAGGCTAGGGTGTTATAGGACAGTAAGAAATAGGAGTGTTTCTTTGGAGCCAAGCTTATCATAAAAATCCATAAATATTCCTGGGCTAGTAGAAAACTTGAAGGCCCAGAAGTCTTTGGTACAAGGCAGATGAAGAAGGTCCCACAGCTATGGTTTCAGTCCCACAGCTATGGATTCAGCAGAGTCTAAATGAGGATATCGTTACTTCCACGAGGCACCACATCACTGTCTTAGCACTGAATAAGAAAAATAAAGTTTATTCCATTAACCTCCCCAAAGTTGGTGAACGAGTTTTTAAATCCAATTTGATACTATGCAGACAATAAAGTCAATTACAAATACAGAAATGTGTTAATATATGAATGCTGCACTTTCTACCTTTGGTGGAAAATCTCTGTAATATAATTATTCTTAAGCAAAAATTAACCCTTATTGATGAACAGGAGTCAAAAGAGTTTAATATCATAAATTCTTGATGTAAAGAGCAAAGGTCTAATTATTCTTGCTCAGGATTGTATATTCCAGCTATTCACTTGAAACAGATACTCTTGCCCCTGACTTGTGGACTTCAAACAGGTTATACCACTCCTTTTTAAGTGATGACCCATTATTTGGTCATAAACAGAAGGCAGCTACATATGAAAGTCATAAATTGCTTTGGCACATCAAATTTTACCCTTGTTCTACTGAAAATAGGCCCAGGCCTGCAGAATAATAAAAAGGGAGAAAAAAAATCAAACTAGAAATTAAATTCATTTTGAAGAAAAAATAAGTATTTAAAATTTCATAGCACTTTATGACCACAAATACTAAATAATCATAGATTTCTAAGAGTTATCTGTCACCACAAAAATCAAAACGAATTTAAACTAACCATAATTCATTAAATGAAAGAAATGACAAGTCTTCAAGTCATTAAAAATGATTAAAAAAATCACCAGCAGGGAATTCCCATCACAATGGCAGAATAGGTAAACACTGTGCTCACCTCCTCCCAAGACATCAAAATTACAATTAAACTACAAAGCAACACCCTTGAGAACCACCTAAGACAGGCTGAACAGAATTCCTATAAATAAGGATACAAAGAAGCCACAGGGAGACTGGGGGTGGTGGTGCAGAGACACGAAACTGTCTGGTCCCACACCCACCCGTGGCAGTTAAGAATCGGGAGGGATATCTTGGCTGCAGAGGTCCCCACTAAAAAGCGAGAAAACCCACACAAGCCTCCCCAGCCCTGAGCACCAGTGCTGAAAAGAGGAGTCCCAGCAACAACTAGCTGTGAAAATCAGCAGGGACACAGTCAGGATGAGAGAGGGGGCTGCTGTAGGCCCAGATGCCCTCTCAAAGTGCCCGAGTTCAGGCATACGAGCATTCGCCCTAAGCTCCAGCTAAAGGGCAGCAGCTTGAAAATCACGAAGGAAATACAGGGAACCAAATTTTCTGGCTTCAGGTCAAGGACTTGGGGAGGCAGCTCTCTTGGGACTAAAGTACTCACAGGCTCCACTGCTCCTTTGTTGAGCTCTCCTTACACACAGCTCTCCCCACCCAGGTGATTCTCCGAGACACCCCCTCACCCAAACCGCACACATAAGGAAAATCTTTCAGCAGCTGTTTCTCATAAGCTGCTGGCCTTTGTCTACTAAGGGCATTTTAAACAAACTCTCAGATTCATGAACCCCAAACAAGCAACAACTGGCTTCCACGTACTCTGTATTTCTTGCTCAGCAGCCTCGAGCCCAGCACCAGTGACAGTAGGCTTGGGTCACAGCATAGCTTCTCCCAGGCACCTTCACGCCCAACACAGGCAGCTATGAACCCCAGACCACTTTGTATCTCCTACCAGATGGTACCACGCTGGACAGACAGTGGCTTACTAGGGCCTACAGTGGAGCCCCTCCCAAGACACCCTAAAACCAACACACCTGGTGGCCAGCTCAGCCCTCACCAGAACACCACCCAATTAGCACCACAAATGACACATCGAAAGGGTAAACTTGGAAGGCACCAGAGCTTGCTAAAGTGAATCCCACTCCATGGAGTCAGCCCCCAAACAACGGCTCATCCACTGCAGTAATGGCCAGTCCTCACAGCCAGGTAACCTCAGGGTCAAACTCACCCACTGATGTGCCAACAGCAATGAAGGCTCAACTACAACAGGAGGGCACATATGACCCTCACAAGAGACACCCCTGGAGCACCTAACTCAAGTGATCAAGGAGTCTGCAGCACTAGGTTCCACAGGACATCCCACTATGTAAGGCTATCCTGCCAAGACTGAGAGACATAGCATATCTACCCAATTATATAGAAACAAACACAGGGAGGCAGCCTCAATGAAAAAAACAAAGAAACATGGCCCAAATCAACAAACAGAACAAAACTCTTTAAAAGCTGAGGTCCAGAAAAAGAACTAAACAAAATGAAGGCAAGCAATCTACAAGATACAGAGTTCAAAACACTGGCTATAAGGATGTCCAATGAACTTAGGGAAAAAAAATAGATGAACCAGGTGAGAACTTACATGAAGATAGAAACCATAAAAAAGAACAAATCAGAAATGAAGAACACAATAACAAAATGAAGAACACATTAGGTGGAATCAACATCAGATTAGATGAAGCAGATAATCAAATCAGCAAGGTGGCAGAAAGTACCCAAGTGGAACAACAAAAAGAAGAAAGAATATAAAAAAATAAGGACAGTTTAAGGAACCTCTAGGACAACATCAAGTGTAACAACATTAGTATCATGGGGCTACCTGAAGGAGAGGAGAGAGAGCAAAGGATTGAAAATCTATTTGAATAAATAATGATAGAAAAGTTCCCTGACCTGGTGAAGGAAACAGACATACAAGTCCAGGGAGCCCAGAGTTTCAAACAAGAAGAACCCAAACGGGTCCACACCAAGGTACATAATTAAAAAGGCAAAGGTTAAAGACAAAGAGAGAATCTTAAAAGTAGCAAGAGAAAAGCAGTTAGTTGCCTACAAGGGAGCTCCCATAAGACTGTCAGCTGATTTCTCAAAAGAGACTTTGCAGGCTAGAAGGGATTGGCAAGAAATATTCAAAGTGATGAAAAGCAAGGACCTACAACCAAGATTACTCTGTCCAGCAAGGCTATTGTTTAGAATGGAAGGACAGATAAAGAGCATCCCAGACAAGAAAAAGCTAAAGGAGTTCATCACTAACAAACCAGTATTACAAGAAATGTTAAAGAGACTTCTTTAAAAAGAAAAAGAAGAAGGGAAAAAAAATCATAAATATGAATAACAGAATGGCAGTAACTACTTATCTATCAATAATTACTTTTAATGTAAGTGGATTAAATGCTCCAATCAAAGACATGTGATGGCTGAACAGAGAACAAAAGACCCATACATAATGCTGCCTACAAGAGACCCACCTCAGAGTGAAATACACAGAGAGACTGAAAGTAAAGAGATGGAAAAAGATATTTCATGCAAATAGAAATAAAAAATAAAAGCTGATGTAGCAATACTTATAACAGACAAAATAGACTTTAAAACAAAGACTAAATAAAAGACAAAAAAGGACATTTCTTGTACAATAGCCAAAATATGGAAGCAACCTAAGTGTCCATTAAACAACTGGATAAAGAAGATGTGGTACATACATAAAATGGTATATTACTCGGCCATAAAAAACACACACACACACACACACACACACACACACACACACACAAATCACTAGCAATATAACCAAGGGGGAAAAATGAGGACCAGTTCTTGATGAAAAAGGGTGTCCAGTAAAGAGACAACTGAAATCACTAAACAAATCTCTGTGCTGACGGATGCATTTCCCACGCACTAAAGAAAAAGGAAATGTCAAAAGCACATACACACAAAAGGAACAATCCAGAGACAAACCCGGCTATAAAATAAGTGTGACTGCTTAGTCTCTAGATAAGCAAAACTATAAATTCTGAGTTGTTTTTCATTTGAAAGAAGTCTTGGAGGTTTATACCAACATTACTTGTGAAGAAAAATGAAATCCTACCAAGATCTGAAAAAGGGACTCTGAACAGGGTGTACACTGAATTCCCCTTCTAATTAAATCTTAATTTCCAGAAGGCCAGATTCAAAAAGTAGAAATGGCTTTAGTCACAGTTCCATGTCGGGGACTGGGCTTTGTACCTCCGGCCATGCAGTGCCCAAGGCAGAAGCCACCCACCACGCAATCCCAGACTCTTAACTGTGTCACTCCAGAAATCAAGAGGCCTTGACTTCCAGGTCGTTAATGTGATCCTCAGCTGGACCAGTAAGGCCACTTCTCTCCAGGCCGCCTCCAAGAACTGCCACACTGAGTCAAACCAGTAAGTGGGGGGTGGCGGGCACAACGAGGCTGACCTACCTGCCTACCTGCCACCTTCACAAAAGCACCCCGCCAACACGCTTATCCCGATACCACTTTCTTTAGCTTTCTTCTCTGGCTTTGGAGAAGAGAAGCCATGAAGTTATTATAAATAAGTTACATCTTCTCTTGTCCCAAAACGGGATGCGGAGGTGCGGGGGCACCAGGACCACCCTCCCATCACACTCCGGGGTGCAGACCCAGGTGGGTGGCCCCCGTCATACCGCCCGCACCAAGCACCGAGGTCGCCCCGAGGGCCCCGGCCCGGGCCGCTCGGCGGGGACCGTCCAGGAGGAGCGGGCGCCGGGGCGACTCCCTGTTGAGGAGGCTGGCGGGAGGTGCCCGTCCCTGACCGACAGCGGTCAGGCGGTGGGGCTGCCGGGGGGCCTGCGGGCTGACCTTGTTAAGGCTGGGGTTGCGCATCACGGTGCAGCCGCGCTGGTGGGTGTGGCGGCGGCGAGGGGCGTCAGCCTCCATGGCGGGCGCGCTGTGGTCGGCCGGGTCGGACGGGAGCGAGAGGCGCGCGCGGGGCCGGCGGCGGATGCAGCTGGAACGGTCGCGCTGACTGGCGCGGCGGCAGCGGCGGCGCAGGGGACGGGCCCGAGGCTCGGGGGCAGGCGTGGGTGGCGAGAGGGGGTGGACGCGGCGGGAGGAGCCGGCAGGAAGCCGGTGTCCCCAGCAGGACAGCCTGAGAGAAACGCTGAGTCATGTCAGGCTATCGCCCCAGCGGGCGAGTGGAGAAGGGAAAGGCAGAGGCCCTGACGGTGCTGCGGGCGTCCCTCCCCGGCCTGGCAGCCCCTCACCACCATCGCGCTCGGAAGGAATTACAGCGCTTTCCGTCCATCTCTACGTGAGACGTGTCGAAGTGGTGTGCCCTGAATGCACTCTCATCTCAGAGCCCCACGTGGGGAGCACGGCCCGTTTCCCCGGCCGACCCCCTGGCCATCCGGACGCCATCACCCCTGGCAGAGGAGGCCTGCGGCTGGAGGGAGGTGGGAGGCTTGTGCTGCGGGGCACCGAGGGGCACCCAGGGGTGTTTGCACACAACCACGACTAACTGGTGGGGATCAGACTTCACCTCTGCCTTCCAGTTTGGCTCTTTCAAGGCACCTATCCACGGCCCTGGACGCCAGCCATGCCTGGGAGCAGGAGGAAACCAACCTTAACCCAGAAAGCCCAGGCCCAAGTAGAGCGGGGAGACAGGCAGGGGAGGAAAGCGCAGGTCACAGCGCAGGTCTTTGTAGATTACCCACGGGAATTTTATTTTAATAAATGTGTGTTAGAGTGCAGATGTGTTAGGGCCCAATCCACAGTCACGTCGGTCCTGTGTATAATCTTCGTTAAGTCCTAGAAGGCAGTGTGTTTAAGAACCTCTCACTGAACAATGAGTAGCTCAGTCCTTAGGTTCCTCTTCGGTAAAACGAGAGGGTCAGAATAAATCATCTGACAGTACTAGAATTCTGTTTTTATTGATCTTTATACCTAAAATTTTCAAGGAATGGAGGAGCAGTCAGGTCAGAGCCAAAAGGAGTGTCTGACACAAAAAACACTGAAGGTTTCTCTGCCCCAGTTTCCTTTTCAGGTTAAATAGAATCCTGGTTTCTGCTCTGTTCATCTCTACCTAATGCTTTAAAAGATAGTGTTTAGAATTGATTATTCGTTTGTTTCATGTATCCACAAACTAGACTCACATCCAATCAGTATCATCTTTACTTCCAATTATGTTATTTTCCTTATCAAACTGATTTGTTCCAGTAATTGGTTTGTGGCCCATACTTCTACCCAGAAGCTTCTTAGGCCTAGTCTTTGAATTATCTAGAATCAGTTGTTTTATTTAGAGAACATTTTATTGGCATCGCAGAGTTCTATTAAAACATTCATTTCACTCAAGTGACACTTTTCACTGTCAATTTTATAATCCATAAATAATTAACCCTACAACATCTGAGAAGAAGGTATAATTTACAAAACTCACTCTATTAAATTAACTGAGGTACATTATAATTAGAGTGCTTTATCTGTGACAAAAGCATTTAACAGCAGGCCTGCGAACCAAACATGATGGTGAAGACAAAACAAAACTTGTTAGCACAACAGAACCATATTATAAAGCAGCTCTTATTACATAAATTTAGATATATTACCGGTCTATTTCAGTTTCTGTGATATAATATCTACATTTAGGAAAGCTGATGTAAATATAGGGAGTAGCCCAAAATGAGTGTGTGGGCTCTTCCTCCAAGCCTTCATTACAAAGGGATTACAATATCCTGCCAATGCAGGTAAGGTTCACATCTCTCTCCCAGATGTTTACTTCTCTTATGAAAGAGTTCCAGACATTTTGAACAGTAACGGTAAAAGGCCTAACTAAGGGAGTTACCTTATATACTAATGTGCAGTTCCAAGAACTTATCTTTCCATGTAACTGTTAGTGAGAACATGCAATTTTCCAGTCCTTTTAAATAGTTTGCAAGGTTAGGTTTTATTGGGAAAAAAATGGAGGAAACAAACACGTAGAAAATATCTTGCTTTAATTTCCCTTAGAAGAAACTATAGTTGTTCAGTCACTCTGCACACAATTGGTAATGTGAATAATAGGACTAGAAACCTCTAACTTTCTGTTTCACAGATGAGAATACTAAATTTACAATCAAATCAAATATTTGATCAAATGCAGTTAAATCAAATTCAAATATTTCTTGCCCAAGTAAGTTTAGTGCACAATGAGCTCTAATCAAAATATGATTGTAGTACTCTGGTCTAAGGTCATTGAGATTTCAAGTGCAGGCGTACACCTCAGAGATATTGTGGGTTCAGTTCCAAATCACTGGAATAAAGCAAGTATTGCAATAAATCAAGCCATAATCTTTTTGCTGATAGGGAGTCTTGCCTTGCATTTGTTTAAAAAAAGGAAAGAAAAAAAAGGCAACTCTAAGAAGTGCAATAAAGCTAAGTGCAATATAAGATATGCCTATACAAAAAATACCTAATAGTACCTATAGCTTTGCTAATGTTTAACTTTTTTGAGAAAAGAGATAACCTAGTAGAAAAAAAAAGTAGCGAATGATGGTTTGTGTTATTTAGTAAATGATCCTGTATTTCTTCACACAAAAAGCACACTACTATGTAAAATAAGTTGATTTTTTTTTAATTCAAAATTTCAACATGCCTAGTTTTTGTGTTTCTGTGTGATGGAAAGATCTTTGACCTTTTGTGGTTCTAATTTGAGAATCCCACTGTTTCTTAGAGATAAGAAAGTCTACCTGGAGGGCCACCCTCAAAATTCAGAGTCAAATGTAGGTGGCTGGATCCCTGGGTTGACCAGCCCCGGGGTAATTGCCAACCAAGGAGACGGTTGCCATTTTTGCCTGTGTACTTAAGCGAGGATACAAGTTGAATGAGCGCTAATACGGGTGAGACAGAACTTTACCTCTTCCCATCTTAGGTTTTTAGCTGGACCCTTTAACAAGAAGACATTAACAAAAGAATAACAGTTTATTAACACATGCAGTGCACATCACACAGGAGATAACCAAAAGAGTGACTCAAAGCAGCAGTTTACAACTGCAACCTATAGGGCATTTTAACAAAGAACTAAAAACATTTAGAGAAATGACAAGACAAAGGAAAGCAGCTTTAGGTTTCCAAGGGTGGCAAACTGTGGGAAGGTGAATATATGGGGAGAAACAAACTAAAGGTTGTTTGCAGACTCCTCTGGTCCTCGAAGATACATATTTTAGAGTGATATATCCTGGTTTCCTACACTAGGCTCTAAAGCTGGCTCTAAGGAATGCCTGACAAACCAAGCTATAAGCTATTGGTGTTTGAATACTATTCTAGTGCAAGGTGAAATCAATATATGAGTCATTTCATTAGAATATTTTAAAGACATATTCCCTTATCCTATTCCACTCTTTAAGCAAATATTTATGCAAAAGCTCCATCCTCTAAGAGACTCTAGAGCTCTATGGAGTACATTTTTTTTTGAAGAAAGCAACATTACTCTTTATTAACACTTAAAACCATTATACCTGTCATTATGAATAATGTAATATCATCTCATTCTTATTATGTATTGTAATTCTTATATATATATGAATACAGAAACTGCATAGTGATGAAGTAATTTGGAATAAATCCATAGACTAAGTCACAGCATACATAAATCATTTATATCTTAACTGCTTGATTATACCTGAACAAGTTTCCATTAAGCATACTAATAATTTTCAAATTTTCAAACCTGATTGCATTATCTTATATTGCTAAACTATTACATTTGGGGAAAAAGCTTGCTGTTTCATTGATTTAATGCTATTATATCCTGGATAATATTATATAATGCATGTATAGAATATTAAAAGACCACAAATTTCCCAGAAGGAGACATTAGTCTGTATCATTGGTGTGTAGTTGCAAAACAGCTTAACATTACAAACATTAGATGTTTCACTATGGGACACTGGAAAAGGTTTACACTCTACTACAGAGATGCCAGTGTACTTCTACACAAGACCTCAGTGATGTCAATCAACTGGAGGTAGGAGTTTAACAATTAATTGCTAGTTAGCCATCATTTTCCAGTGGCATGAACTATGTGCATCATGCCTTCATAGGTTTTGAAGGTTACACTGGCTGTTTTTGCCAGCGTTTTTAGCTTTTTAATAGAGAACCAACCATTAAGGGAACTAAAGGGTTGCAATATCCACGGCACTAGAGAATAGAAATATCTCTATTAGTGTCAATGATAGGACCTGTGAAATTGAAGCTAGTAACTGAGCGCGGTGAAGCTTGCTAGTTCTTCCGGGGTGGTATAAGAACAGTGTAAAAAGATAAAATTTGTCCTTGAGAAAATCATCCCAAAATAATTCTGTTTAAAGGGATTCCATTCTTTGCCTCTGCTCTTTCAAAGCTTCTATACTGTCTGCTGCTTATTTAATTAAAGGTTCATGTTGCTGTGAATCTAGTGAAAGCCTAATAATATCAAACCACGAAGGCATAGCCACACTCACATTTAAAGTGACAGGCATAATTAGCAAAACTGGATAGATATATTATTTGATTTGTGAACATCTGACACCTGCAAAGTCTTCCGCCTACCTGTTAGGTAAGACAAGGGTCTCAAGGTCTGTGTAGTTCTAAGTGTTATTGCTAAATGTTATTCTTGCTAAATGTTAAAATGTAATACAGTATTTTGCAAACCAGTTATAAACAGGATGGGCTTGACAAGAACCCAATAGGATAAATGTAGCCAACTGCAAAGAAGAAAACAGCATGTGATTGACCAAATAGTACATATAAACAATGGCTAAACCCCTTCAGGGAGACAGCTCTGGATAGGAATCCCTGTCTCCTTTTCTTGCTGCAAGTAAATAAACTACCCTGTGACAGCCACGTCACATTCTTAAATAAAGCACCCCAAGCACCAAGTCCCTTGAGTTCTGTAACACATCCATGCTCCGTAGCTCCCAATCCCAGAAGAAAAGCCACCACAGTGGTGGCCTTTCTGGCAGGGGGCATGATGGCAGGACATGTAATTGTTGGACATGCAATTGCTGTGGCGGAAGCTGTGGCGGAAGCCAAAAGGGGAGCAGAGCCTGGAGAGTGCAATCTAAAAATCAGGGACCTAGACCAGTGGTTTTTAAACTTTATCCTATAATAAAATCACCTGGAGAGCTTTAAAAATCACTCTTGACTGTGCCAAGAGTGGTTGACTTACTCGGTCTGGGTTGTAGCTTTAGCACCAGGATTTTTGCCCAAGGTCTGCAGATGACTCTAATTCACAGGCCAGGATGAGAACCACTGGTCTACAACAATGTTTCTCAAACTTTTGCTTGCTTCAGAATCAGTTGGAGGGCTTTTTAAAGCAGGGCCCCACCCCCAGAGCCTCTGATTCAGCAAGTCTCTGTGGAGCTCGCCAATTTGCATTTCTAATAAGAGCTTTGCTAATGCTGATGGTCAAGTGACTACATTTTGAGAACTGGTCTAGAGCAGTGGTTTGTGAACCTGTGTGCTGCAAGAATTTTTAAAACATGCGATACCTGAATATTTAGTCAGGAGCACTGACCTCTTTTCCCTTAGATTGTCAAATTAAAAAAAAAAAAAAATGACAACGGCCAATACAATAGCCATCCAGTATAAATGAATCAAAATCATACCTATTTTTTGGTCAGATCAGCAAAAAAATGTATTTTTGGCGTGCCGCTGAATTTTAGTAATTAGTCTATGTGTGCCATGAGGTGAAAAAGGTTGAAAATCCCTTGTCTAAAGCAATCATCCAACAGAAATATAATATGAATCACATATGTAATTTAAAGTTTTCCAGGTAGCCACACTTTTTAAAAAGTAAAAAAAAAAACAGGTGAAGTTTATTTTTAAATATTTTTATTTAACCTAATGAATCCAAAATATTATGCCCATATGTTATCAATATAAAAACTACTAAGGAGATGTTTTACTTCCTTTTTTCTGTGTCTTTGAAATCTAGTGTGCATTTTACACTTACAGCACATCTCAACTTGAACACCAAATTTTTATTAGAAATACTTGTTCTGTACTTAGATTTTATAAAACTTATAATTGAAACAATACCCAGTTGTGTAAAATTAAGATTCATATACCCAAGTTGTTGCAGAAATACTTAAAACTTTTCCAATAACTAAGTTAAACATTTATTTTATATTTAAATTAAAATGAAATAAAATTTAAAATTGAGTGCCTCATTTGCGCTGGCCGCATTTCAAGTGCTTAACAGCTACATGTGGCCAGCTGGTGGCTATTGAAATATAGGGCACAACTTTAATCCAAGGCATTTGGGTCCTTAATATTTTAGGTGATCGAAGGTCAAGTATACATACTTACATTTTTATGATATTCACATAGGAGTTGTTATACTACTTCAAGTTATTCTACCTTATTAATCTTTCACTTATAGAGTTATAACTAAATGCTATGCAGCATATTGATTTCCTTTACAATGCACTAATTATTTTCCTTCCTCAGTCAACCTAGTTGTTTCATTTCTCAAACTATTTTGAGTTCCAAATTCTGAGACTAAGTTCACAGAATTCCAGTTGATAATATGGCATCTAGAATAAAACTCAAAAATAGTAAGACTACATTTAAAACAAACCTCTGGAATTCAAATATCCAAATAAGTATTGCTCTTCAAAAGATTTCGACTTTGAGAAATTTGCACATACTCCCAACATTGCTGCCATTATTTGAATTTTTCTTTTTCAAATTCTTCTTTTGGAATTATTATGTATTCACCCTGGGGAAACACTATAGCAAAACTGTCTAAGAATATATTAACTCAGTTTCACATCCACAAGTACCAGGGATTAGGACTTTATCACCTGTGGGGAAAGCACAATTCAATACATAACAAACGTGAAGTGTGGAATCAGACTGACAATATTTGAATCTTGTGCTACCACATTCTAGCTCTGTGACTTTGGAAAGCTTAATTGCTCTAGGTTTCAATATCCCCATCTGAAAAATGAGGATAATTCTAGTACCTACCTTTTAGAGTTAGTTATGGGAATGGAAAAAGATAGTATTTATATATTTATTCAATAAAAATTTATGGATTACCTACTGCATGCCAGGCCCCAACCTAGGCACTGGAAGAACAGTAGTGAAAACCACAGTCTCACTACTCTGGATATTACATTCTTCTGACACAATAAACAAACTATGCTACATGATACCATATCATACTATACAGTGAGGGTGAGCTGAGTTTGCTACCCCAAAATATTCTTCTTCAGGATATTATTTTAAGCTGGTTATTTTTAAGAAACAAAAGGCTCAGAAAAGCCTTCGACCTTCCCCCAGCTGCCTAAAAGGAATTTAGATAGAGGAATTGCTCCAGAAAGGGTGATATCAACATAGATATCTATAGTTCAATATGAGCTCTTGCGTGATAGGGTGGGACTTGACAAGGCCTTTAATCAAAGTTCTCTCTGTCTCACTGTTAAAGATGGTGCAGCAAGCATTTATTTACCAGACTTTTGCTTTTCTATTGCCTTTCTACCCTTTGAAGTCTCAAATCACAACGTCCCTTCTCCTTTGCTCAAGATGGTATATAAGCCTCAACTACCCAATGCATGCTTGGACCCCATATTCTTGTGGAACCCTTGCATGTACATTTGTAATAAAGTTGGTAATTTTCTCCTGTTAATCTGTCTCATGATAATTTAATTATTCGTCTAACCAGAAGAACTTAGAAAGGTGAGAAGAAAATATTCTTTTCTCCCCCACACAATAAGTGTAAAGTATTTAGAAGGATGCCCATTACATAGTAAGCACTCTACAAATGTTACCCTTTTCCTTCAAGATCTAGTTCAACACTATCTTGTGAAAAATATCCCTTATTCCTTCACCTACTTATTTATCCCTTAATTTATTCAAAATATTTATCGAACACTTACTACATGGTAAGCCTCAGTCTTGGGTGCTAGTATACAGACATAGGCTTATGAGGAGAAACAGCCAATACACAAGTAAAGAAGCTGGTAATTACAAAATCTGAAGTGTGAGAGAAATTATCATGCACTTCAGCAATTTAAAATATTTATGTTTTCAATTTTTTTCATAATACTTGGGATGCTCTGCATTTAACTGTTTGAAAATACTCTGAATGGTAGTATTTTTTTCAGATGTAATGGCAGATAGTTTTAGTAAAGCTTCACTTAACATGTTTATAGCAGATCTGTCCCCAGAGAGAATATACCGAGATATATCCTATCAACTTTGAAGCAGAAGGCACTCATTTAGACAAGCAATAGCTAATATACGTGTCAAAGAGGCATTAAAAGTGGTAGTTTAGAGGACTCTGGAAGCAGGTTTTCTGGGCTCCTGTTCTAGCTAACCACCTCCAACTTGTGTTAAGAGATTGCTAAATTAGCCTAGTTTCATAGGCTGTTAACAAGGAGCAGTGAAAGAGTTACATATTTGAAACCAAAAGCATTTGGGACTATCGAAACCATTTAGTGATTTAGTGGTAGTAAGAACACCATATTAAAGGTAGCAATGGACACTGAAAGGATAGAGAATTTTTTTAACTTGAAAAATATGCCCCCAAACTCCTGATATTTTGTTTCACTTTATAGTTTTGAATATTTAAAATTTGTATGAAGAGTATATATTACTTTTATATTCAGAAAAAAAGCTAAAATTTGGAATATACCCGGGGGACTGTATATAATTAAGGTAATGCACTGTAAAATTTTAGGAATCTCTTTTTTTTTTTTTTCATTTTGTTCCAAAGGTAATTTGAGATGACAATTTGGCATTATACTTCATTACCTTACTCCAGTTTGGATACCTTAAAATCTCTGACTCCTTGCCAGTAGTCACTGAAGCCAACCATATAATGCAACTCTGAGACAGGGAGGATAAGTTTCATAATACCTTAGTCTGCCAAACACCTGTGCAGATCCACCCTACCCTTCTTACTTTGAAAAAGCTGGACTAAAAAAATAAAAATAAAAAAGGAAGAAAAACCCACTAAAACTAAAAGTTAAACTTAAAAAACTTTGTAGAAATTTAATCTTTTTCATAACAATTTATATTGAATTTACCATTCTTTTGTTTTTAAAAGTTTTTAAATTAATTTAGACAGAAAGAAGAAGGGAGGGGGAGAGAAACATTGACCTGTCGTTCTACCTATTTATGCATTCACTGGTTGACTCGTGTATGTGCCTTGACAGGAGACCAAACACACAACCTTGGCATATTGCCACTGCACTCCAACCAACTGGCCTACCTAGCCAAAGCAAGTATGATTTATTTTAAAGTGAAGTTTTTCAATCATTAAAAAGATTTCAAAAAAAAAACTACTTAAATTTCTCCTGGGAATGAATATCTAGTTGTTCCTTTAAAATTGCCCTTAGTTTGTGACACTATATTAAATTATTTGCCTTTGTACCTCTAACAGATATTTAAAAAAATGGTGACTCAAAACATCACGGACACAAAAGAGCCTTATTAAGTTGCTTTTTTTTTTTTATTTGAATTTTAAGAGACAGAATATTCTTTGTTTTTGGAGATCAACTCTTGTTAGCTTGGAGCCCATGGGTTATCTGGTTAGCATCCATTAACACGCCAAGAATACAACTAAGCCAGCAATAGGAACCAACTGTCAATTTGTAAAGTCACCAGGAAGTTGGCATTTCAAATCTAGGTCCAAGCTGAAGCACTCTACACTCTACACTCTAATGTAGTGGCAGAGCTCCAGACGCCCTGGTTTATGGGAGAGGGAAAATATGTGTATGAAAGGTGGTACTCAGGAGAGTTATACAAGAGATTCATTCATGACAGATGAAGAGGCTTGACAGAAGGCACAAAGGCACAGTAGAAATCTGAAGTACTAAAATAAATTTTGATGTGGCAGAAACAGCAACACCAAACCGTTTTCCTGAAGACCGGGTCCAATTTTTGACCCATTGGGCAGGAGAAATTAATTGTATAGATTTGGTAAGAAAGTTATCACGTTACTTCGGGGTTTTGAAAAATAACACGCTTTGGGTACTTGTTTTTCATGCAAATCCATTTAATCATTGAAGGTTTCCAAATTAGAGTAAAATTTATATTGATACAGGAACCTTATATGTAATTGTTAACATTCAGATTTGGGAATAATTATTCATTGCTAGAACCACAGGCCAAAAACAGTTGGAAGCAATCGCCAGTCATTTGTCCTTTGCTTCTCCCATCCTCAGCTCCCCAGCCGCACAGACTGTTGTATCATCTGTGACTACTAGAGCTTAAAAAATGGAGCGCTTGCTTCTCCTTACACTGTGCAGCCTGCTCTGCCCTGCTGTTAGAGGGGGCTTTAGAGAGACCTGAGATCATTATGCACCCCCCCCACTGTGGCCTCAGGCTGCTGGAGAAGGGGGCAAGGCAGAAGTCAGGTTTTAGCAGGTAAGCCAAAACTGCCCAGAGACAGCGCCAATCCTCCGTACCTTTTTCAGCCCTTACCTATCCTTTCTTCATACTCTACTAAGTCTCTCTGGATACAATGGAAAAAAACAAGGAACAGGAAGTGAAAAAGCCCTGCTAACCAGAAAAGGGAGGAAACTTCCAGGGCACAGGCAAAGTTAGAGCAAAACTATAAAAGCACTTTGTTAAAAAGAGTTATCAAAATGCCCTCAAGCTCTTGGAATTAAGTTCAGAAACAGCTCTTCGTTTTTCAGAGAATCGAAGCTTGAAAGTATCACAGGTCAAGTCCCAGATATTTTGGTTCACACTTTGACTCGTTTGCCCTATCTAAAGGGGAACCAATACATAATTTTAGAGATTATATTACTTCATACAAATATAAAATCACCTGTACTTTGTTTTGCTTGCAATTCTCCTGAAACCATCTGTTGGAGAGACACTAAGTCTAGCTCATGAGGATAAAATATTTTTTTTATCATAAATCTTCCTCCAATCTGCATACTTTCTTCATAAGTAGATCTGTGCATAGAAAAGGTAAAAGGGTATAAGAACAAAGTCATATAAATTTAAAACCTTATTGTAGTTTCTGAACAATTAAAGAGCAGTAGAGAGAAAGGCAAACAGTAGTTTAATTCTTGTACCTTAAGAGCTCACTTTTCATATGCCCTCCTCCCAGTTCCTATACCTCAAGGAAGATAGTGTATTAAATTTTTCCAGACTTAGCCGCTTTAAAACTTTTATCAAGCACAGGAAAGAGTTATTTCTTTCATCAGTGATATGGCCTACTTGTTTCTAATTTCTGCTTAAGACAATCTTCATTATAATATTCTCACAGGAGTGTGTTGCAGCCAGTCGAGGCCTGGCAGGTCCGCTCCAGGCTCCAGTGGATGGAAGAAAATGCACAGAGCCATGGGGATGCTCGACGTGCCTTTATTCGTAGGTGGGAGAGCCACACACACTGCAAGCTGCGTATCGGTGTCTGCATGTCCAGTGAGCAGCCCCTACCCCCTTAATTACTAAAGGCAATAAAGCCGGCAAAAAGCCAAAATAGTATATCACACGGCGTGATTCTGCACATGCGTGCCCATTTCATGTTATGGGAACCGTTTATTGGACCGAGTCTCAGGGCTATGAGAACACACTTTATCAGGCCCATTCTGGGTTGTGAGAAACTGCTTCCCTTAGTTACCCAGACGCCTGGGTGAGGAAGCCAGACGGCCTCCATTTACCCATAAGGAGAATGAGCATTTAATAAACTCAGCCTAAAATTGAAATCTTCCTAGAGAGATTCCTTTTAGAAATTTATATATAAATATTCTACCACATGCCAGTTATTTCAAAACCAATAAATAACTGCAGCAGATATAACTGTAAATTTACTTTAGAAACATAATAGTTCTTTTCAGTTATCTTATTTCTATACAGTCATAATGAAGTTATTAAATCTAACAGTTTTAATAAGACATTAATTATATTTCTCTCCATTCAACTCATTATAATGAAGCAGAGTCAGAATGCTACAAAGAAAAACTTGGTAGGGGAGGGAGAAGTTTGTTGGAGAATCAAGAAATTAGATTTTTTTTTTTTTAATGTGTCACCTGAAGTCTCAGTAAGGAAGATTTGGCCGGATATATGCTACCCTTAGTATGAAATGCTACAGATTTACTGACATTCCTAAAGGCCATTTTAGAAACATTTAAATTATAACATCAGTGTCCCTGGCTGTAGATAAGTTAGCTCTTGATGTATTTGTTATCTACTAATATGTAAGAAATTACCACACAACTTAGTGGCCTACATTTATCTCACAGTTTTTGCAGTTTCAGAATCCAGAGGCGGCTTAGCTGGGCATTTTGGCTCAGGGTCGCTCACAAGGTAAGTACTTCAAATTTTCACCGTGTCTTTGTGCTTCCTGTCAGGTCTCTTCATCTATCACGAATGAATCTCTTGTATAACTCACCTGAGCACAACACTTCATACACATATTCTCCCTCTCCCTTAAACCGGAGGGCCTGGAGCTCTGCCCCAACATTAGAGTCGAGGTAATGGCCAGAGCTGTTTTTCTTTCAAGGCTCCACCGGGGGAGAATTAGATTCCAGGCTCAATGACATGGATGTTCCAAGACTCACTTCCTGAATGGCCTTGCCTACTACATTGGGCTCTCCGTAGGGCAGAGCACCCCAGACAACTTGCTCCATCACAACAAGCAAGTGAAAAAGAGCCAGAGAAAGAGAGAGAGCAAGGGAGAGAGAAATGGAAGTTGGTCTTTTATAACCTAATTTCAAAACTGACATCCTGTCATTTTTGCTGTGTCCTATTCTTTTGAAGCAAGTTACTAGATTTAGTCCACATTCAAAAGACATCGCACAAAAGTGTGAATACCAGGAGGCAGGGATCTTTGAGATCCATTTTAGAGACTTCCTACCATGCCTGATATAGGAATTCTTTATAAATTCAGACCTTTTTCAGATAACGACATTTTTGGATGACCATGTTCAAAAGTTAGGGACTTTAGAAGAGGGTAAAGGGGTTCAAATATAAGGTGACAAAAAGTGACTAGATTTGGGGCATGGAACATACAATAGAGCACACACATATTGTATTATAAAGTTGTACATCTGAAATTTATGTTATTAACCAGTGATATCCCAATAAATTTAATAATAAAAAAGTTATCAGTTTTAATTTCAGTAAAATGTGTTCTATTTTGGACTTTGAATTTGAGAAAATTTTTTTCAGGAAGTAATTTAAAAATAATTTCCTACTTTTAACTTATTAATCAAATATATTGATATATCTAAAACACTTTTTTGACTAAACAAAGTTAAGGAGACTCAGAGGAAAAATCAAATAAAATATTTTTTCAAAATATATTTCAGTATTGAACTATGATACCATACAATATAGCTTCCTTGACACATCTATCATTTAATAGCTCCTATTTTAGAAATAAAATAAAAGGTAGTTATAAATAGACATTAGAATTGTTTCCATAAAATAAGCAAACCCACAAAAATGTCTAGACAATTCTTTCAAATTTTTTCCCCTTCACTCGGTTAGGGGCACAACTGGATATTTTTGTATATTTGTTGATGCCAAAACTTGAGGTGTACGTGCACTTTTCTGTAGAGGGAGTTAACAGTATCCCTTGGAGCCTCAAAAGACCAAGAACCATTGCTCTAGACAACAAGAACTTAGACAATGAATTCTCACACAGTCTAATAAATTTGCTTCACAAAATAAAAGCCAAAAGGTAAAAGCAAAGCAAAATTTACTGAATTTCCTTTTTTATGTTTTAAAATGTATTTTATTGATTTTGCTATTATAGTTGTTCCAATTTTTCTCCCTTTGACTCTTCCACCCAGTATGTCCATTCCCTCTGACAATCCCCCTGCCATAGTTCATGTCCATGGATCATGCATGTAAGTTCTTCCACTACTCCATTTCCTATATTGTTCTTAAAATCCCCCTGTCTATTTTGTACCTACCAATTTGTACTTCTTAATCCCTGCACCTTTTCCCCCATTCTCCCTCTCCCTCCTTACTGCTGATATCCCTCCAAACAATCTCCATACCTATGATTCTGTTCTGTTCTGCTTGTTTGCTTAGTTTGTTATTTAGCTTCAATGGTTGATAGTTGTGCATTTGTTGCCATTTTAGTGTTCATAGTTTTGATCTTCTTTTTCTTAAATAAGTCCTTTTAACATTTCATACAATAATAGCTTGCTAATGGATAACTCCTTTAGTTTTACCTTATGTGCCAAGCACTTTACCTACTCTTCAATTCTAAATGATAACTTTACTGGATAGAGTAATCTAGATCATAGGTCCTTGCTTTTCATCACTTTGAATACTTCTTGCCAGTCCCTTCTAGTCTGCAAGGTATCTTTTGCAAAATCAGCTGACAGTCTTATGAGAACTCCTTTGAAGGTAAATCTCTGATTTTCTCTTGCTGCTTTTGAAACTGTCTCTTTATCTTTAACCTTTGGCATTTTAATTATAATGTACCTTGGTGTGTTCCTCTTTGGGTCCAACTTGTTTGGGACTCTCTGTGTTTCCTGAACTTGTGGGTCTATTTCCTCCACCAAATTAGGGAAGATTTCTTTCACTATTTTTTCAAATAAGTTTGCAATTTCTTGCTCTTTTTCTTCTCCTTCTGACACCCCTATGATTTGGATGTTTATGCATTTGGAGATGTCCCAGAGGCCCTTTATTCTATTCTCATTTTTTTAAATTCTTTTTTCTTCTTGCTGTTCTGATTGAATACTTTTTTCCTTCCTTATAATCCGTATCATTGATTTGAATCTCTGCTTCATCTCCTCCACTGTTAGTTCCCTGTAGATTTTTCTTTATTTTACTTAATGCAAACTTCTTTTCTGCCTGAGGCTTTTTTATGTTGTTGTAATACCCAATGATTCCTTGAGCATCCCGATAGCCAGTTTTTGGAACACTGCATCTGATAGGTTGTTTATCTCCATTTAATTTAGTTCTTTCTTGGGAGTTTTGTTCTGTTCTTTCATTTGGTGCATATTTCTTTGTCTCCCCCATTTGGCAGCCTCCCTGTGTTTGTTTTTGTGTATTAGGTAGACCTGCTTTGACTCCCTGTCTCCGTAGTATGGCCTATTTTAGAGAAGGCACCTGTCTGGGTGAATGTGGCTTCTTTAAATCTGTGGTTGTCAGACTTCCATACATACAGCTCAATTTTCTGACAAGTTGGGTGATGTTTGTTTCGTAGTTTTGTTATAATTTTTTCTGTAGATGTGTGTGGAAGCAAACTGTGTTTACCTATGCCTCCATCTTGGCAGGAAGTCTCTTAATATGCCCATAACCAACTGGGCAGTAGTCCCTCGCATATGCCATGTCACAACAAAACTCCTGAATTTTCTTTTAAACTGTCTGTTTCATCAGTTTAACTAGTGTTGGACTACACAGTCATTCAACAAATATTTATTCAGTATACTAAATGAGAGCCACAGTTATAAACAATGGAAATACAAGTCCCATCCTCAAGGAGCTCACATTCCTGGGTGTTATGAGGTAGTAGACAATAAAGACAGTATGTATACAATATTGGGTGAACTAAGTGTTGTGGAGAAAAGAAGCAGGATATACCTGAATTCTTCAAAGGGTTAATAGGAATATACACACCTTAATTGAGTCCTTTTGGTCTTGCATAATAGCTTTAAATGTCAACAAAATATACTCAGTTCAGTCCAGCACATATTTATCAAGCATTTACTATGGGCTAGGTGCTGGGAAGACAGATATGACCATGCTGCTCTGAGAAGTTTATTGTCTGGGCTTAGAGGGTACCTCTTGGAAACTCTCTGGGCAGGGTCCAGGTTTCCCCTCTGTGACCACACAATAACCTAGGCATGCATTTACGGTGCTTACTTTCATGTCGCATCTAAGTGCATCTCTTTCTTACTTGACGGTAAATGCTTTATGAGTAAGACCTACACTTTATTAATCTTTGATTCCCTAGTGCTTGGGGCTTAGTAGTTGTTCACCTGCACTTTAAGAGTTAAGCTACTAACTATGGCGGGATAGTGCCTGCCCAGGACTTTCTCTAATGTCCTTCCATCTTAAGTAGTAAAATTCAGAATGATCTTTTTCTCTCTTAGGTTTGACATGATGTTAAAAAAACATAAAAGGTTTTTATCCGTATGCATTCTTTCCAAGGAAAACTGATTAGAAACACATTGCCATGTTTCATCAAGCAAAAACCCATCCCTCTTCTCAGGCCCTTCCCTCTCTCCAGCCCTGAGCCTATGTAACAGCTCCACACACCACGTGTCACCTCTGCTCTCGCCCTGAGATGAGATATGACCTGGGCAAGGTGGAGGAAAGAGGACCATGTTATTCAGGTGATGATCCCTGCTTCTGCTTGCTTTACTGGCAAATTTAAAAAGAGAGAAACTATTAAGTCTTAAGTTTAATTTAAAAAAAAATCATTCAATGCTAAGGTCTCCAAGGAAATTAAGGGATAGATAAAAACTAAAATTGAACTGAACTCCTCAAAGTCAATGTGCTCTATGTGTATATTGTATCAGAAACAATTATATCATGGAACCATTTCTCCCTGAATAAGGCCTAATTCTCTGCCCACATCCTGCAAAATGGTTTTTTTTATTCTAAATTTTTCTCAAAGGCAAATGCTTTCCCACACTCAGAAATGCATTCTTGGTCCTCTGAGTATTCATTTTATGCCAAATTTCAAAGTTTTAAGTCTAAACTCTTTAGTTTTTTAAACATTCATTATAGCAGAAAAGAATATTATTTTTTATGCTTGACTGACTCAACTAGTTAATCATTATTTCTATGAATCCTTGAGAAACTGCTTTTTAAACTAAGAAGTAGGAGAAATTCCACCAGACAATCTCCTCTTTTTTTTTTTTTTTTTTTTTTAGAATATATCAAATAGGAGGATATGGAATCAAAAGTCTGCATTCATCATTATGTTGCTCCCATACTATATTAATACAACTATTAATAGGTCACTGTTGCCCAGGAAGGGTTGGGGTTAAATGAACAAATGTAATAATAAATGAAGAGCCCTGTATTGCCCTGGAGGGAAATCCCTAATAGAAATAGGGTTCCATGATTGTCTTTATTCTTCAACATTCATCAACTTTTAAAATGAAAATGTAAATGCATATCATTTTTAAAAGTTTTGTGACATGTATTTTATAACTTTTTTCCAATTACAAAAATAGCTCATGCTTAATGTAGACAATTTAGAAAACACAGGTTGATATCATCCCTAACAGTGTGACTTTTCTTTCTTATGGGAAAATAACATCCTTTGAATAATTTAGCATGGCTCTGAAATAGTTTTGTATTTGCTGGTTGCCCATTTCACAAACCTATCAACATATTGACTAACTGTATGAATGACATGGAAATTAAAGAATAGTGAATATAGTAGAGAAGAGACTTAAAATTCAAAAACTCTCCACTGGCTAGAAAAATTAGGTTGAAACTAATAAGTTAAACTGTGGCAAAAGTAAATGCAAAGCTCTGGTACAGAAAAATTGCACATGCGTAAGAAAGAAGCAATATGACCAAATGGGAGTTCTTATGGAAAAGAGCAGGTATTGCTAGTTGATGACAATTTAGTATAGAGCTAGAGTCACTACAAAAAAAAAAAGATAATGTAAGTTTAAGTAACACTAGTGAAGTACAGAAGTCAGATGAAGGAGAGAAGGGCTCTCACTTTATGCCACATGGTTCAGGCTACATCAGGAGTATCATTTTCATTAAAGGGCACATTTAAAGGCAATATTGATAAAACTGAAGTTTTCCCAATTGAAATGTTTTGTTGGAATCATGTTATATAAAAAATAGTTGGGGCAACCACATCAAAATTACAACTAAAATATAGAACAACCATCACTCAGAACCATTGGAAATCGAAGTGAATGGAAATCCGACAACTATGGGATTAAAGAAACCATATCCATCCACACTGGTAGGAGGGGTGGAGATGCAGAATGGGCTGGTTCCACACAATGTGGTGGATGAAAATTCAGTGGATAAAAATTCAGGAGGGATGCCTCAGGAGCAAGGAGAGCCCCATACCAGGCCTTCCAGCTGAATGTTCTAGTGCCAGGAAGATAAATTCCATACAACTTCTGGCTGTAAAAACAAGTGAGGACTGAGTCAGTGGAAGAAACTTCTGGAGTCCCAAGCAGTTCCCTTAACACAGAGTTAAATCTGACTCACTCCCTCTGAGCACCAGCACCAGGGTAGCAGCTTGAAAGGTACCAGTGGCATACGGGGAGGACTGAAGTGTGTGGAATCAAGGCAGATGCTGGGGGACAGTTTTCTCCCAGACATAAAGGTGGGCAGAGGACATTGTCCCTTTTCTGAACTCTCCCCTCACAGAGCCACAAAGCAGGAAGGTGCCATATCTGAGATTCCATCAACCTGGCTAACACTGTTTGCCCCACCCTGGAGATCCCAAGGCTCAGTTCCACCCAGCTTACAGGCTCCATCCCACCCAAGTTGTTAACCATGACTTTTCCATATGAATGGCTGGTCTCAGTTCATACTTCACAGCTTCCTAAATCCTATTATACAAGCAACAGCTGGCCTCAGTAAGCCTCCAACCCACATACAGCTTGCTAAGTGGCCCCAGACCTAGCATTAGTAGCAGCCAACCTAGGTTCACAGCTTGGTTTCACCTGGGAATCTCCAAGCCCAGCACAACTAACAGCCATCTCAGATTTCTTTATAGCTTTTGCTGGGTGGCCCCAGGCAAAACACAGGTGGGGTCTGACCTTGGCCTGCACCACCCGGGAAACCCCAGAACCTGTGTACCCAGTGAACAGCAACAGACCACATTAGAGCACCACCACACTGCCCCTCACAGCTGATCCTCCATGAAGGGCAGAGATTGGTGGTCAGTGGTCATAACCAGTCCTTGAAGCTGACTGGCCTGGGTAAATCCCTCCCACTGATCTGCCATCAGCAATCAAGGCTCAACTACAAGAGGAGGGTGTACTCAGCCCACACAAAAGGCACATCTCAAGTACCCAGCTTGGGTAACAGGGGAGGCTGTGTCACTGGACCCTACAGGACACCTACTACATTGGGCCACACTGCCTAGACACAGAGTCATAGCAGCTCTATCTTATACATAGAAACAAACACAGGGAGGCTGCCAAAATGAGGAGACAAAGAAACATGGCCCAAATGAAAGAACAGAACAATACCCCAGAAAAAGAAATAAACAAAATGGAGATGAGCAATCTACCAGTTGCAGAGTTCAAAACACTATTGACATTCAGTTATAACTATTGACAAACAGTTATAAGGACATTCAAGGAACTTAATGAGGACCTCAACAGCATAAAAAGGATATAGTCAGAAATGAGGGATACACTAAATGAAATAAAGAATAATTTGCATCATAACAACAGTAGAGTGGATGAAGCCAAGAATCAAATCAATGATTTGGAACATAAGGAGGCAAAGAACAACCAATCAGAACAACAAGAAGAAAAAAGAATCCAAAAAAACAAGTATAGTGTAAGCAGTCTCTGAGACAACTCCAAGCATTCCAATATTCACATCATTGGGGTGCCAGAAGGAGAGAAAGAGCAATAAATTGGAAATCATTTGAAAAAAAATAATGAAAGAAAACTTCCCTAATTTGGTGAAAGAAATAGACATACAAGTCTCGGAAGCACAGAGTCCCAAGCAAGATGGATGCAAAGAGGCCCACTCCAAGGCACATCATAATTAAAAGGCCAAAGGTTAAAGGTAAAGAGAGAATCTTAAAAGGAGCAAGAGAAAAGAAGTTAGTTACCTACAGGGGAGTTCCCATAAGACTGTCCATTGATTTCACAAAAGATACATTGCAGGCTAGAAGGGATTGGAAAGAAATACTCAGTCATGAAAAGTAGGGACCTACAGCCAAGATTGCTCTACCCAGCAAAGCTATCATTTGGAATCAAAGGGCAGATAAAGGGCTTCCCAGATAAGAAAAAACATAAGGAGTTCGTTAATCACCAAACCATGGTTATATGAAATGTTAAAGTGACATTTAAGAAAAAGAAGAAGATCAGAACTATGAACAACAAAATGGCAATAAATACATATCTATCCACGATTGAATCTAACATACTAAGCAAATGAGACAAACAGAGATAGAATTGTGGATATAGAGAGCGTTTTGATGGTTGCTAGTGAGAGGATTAGAAGTACAAATAGGTAGTGACAGACTAGCCATGGGGGCATAAAGTACCACACAGGAAATGGAGGAGCCAAAGAACTTATACACATGACCCATGGACATGGACAATGGTGTGGAGACTGCCTGAGGGAGTGTGGGTGCTGGGTGGAGGGGACAGAAGGGGAAAAATTGGGACGACTATAATAATAACCAATAAAATATATTAAAAATAAAAAGTAATGAAAATAGTTGGAGGGACTGATGATATTTAGTTTTAGAAGAAAAATCTAAGGGAAGACATTTTTGCTGCCTTCTACAATTTAAAAGGCTTTTCTCTGGGTTACTCTAGAGAGTATACTGATAGGCCTATGAAGTAGGCAACCAGCAAACACAAGACTACCGCAGAGCCATGCTAAGTTACTCAAGAAATGTAATTTGCCCACGAAAAAGAAAAGTCACACTACTGTGGATGATATCCACTTGTATTTTCTAAATTGTCTGCATTAAGCATGAGCTATAATTATAATTAGGAAATTAGAATTAGAATTTTCATCCAGATTTCAGCTTCAGTGGCTGTCCAAAGCAATGTCTTTCCTGAAGTAGCCACCCAATAATTAATTCCCTATTCTAATTTACTGTATAACATGTATCCTTATCTATTCACTTATTTTTCTCTGGACTTAATTTATTTATTGTTGATGCTCTGTTTCTTCTCACTAGAATATAATTTGCCTGAGAATAACGTCTCTTCTGTCTTGTTCAATGATATATATAGTATCTTAAAGGGTTACTATAAAAATTTATTGAATGAATTAATTATAGAGAGGTACATTTGGGCTTAACAAAAGAAAGATTTTCTTTTCCCCCTGAGGAGACAGATTGGTTTATTGAATGAATTAATTTATATACAGAAAGGTAGATTTGGGGTTAATAAAAGAGAGTATTTTCTTTCTATGGGGACAGAAAAGGGGGCTATTAATCATTGAGCATATTTTACATTAACTAGTTTTGTCTTCATAATTTGTCATTAACTGTTTTTTGAGCACCTATATGTCACAAACAGTCAAGGAAGCCAAGGCTCAGAGAAGGTAAATATCTGCCTGCCCTACCTCATGTTGCTAGAACTGGGATTGTAATTTAGCCTGTTTCTAAAACTAGTGGGCTTTGTAGTATGCCATAAACAAAAGGAGGTTTTATGAAGATGAATCTCCCCTCACTAGTGTACTTAAGCCAAGGTTAGGTTATCATCCATTGAGGTGCTAAATTATGTTAAATAATCAATTCTTGAGTTGAGTGGGATTTTGGACTAGATCCAGCTCTAAGACTGGGTGATTTCATGATAGAAGTAACCCATTCACAATAGGAACGAATTCTATAACAGAATTTCTTTATTAGGGAAATAACAAAGAAGAAAGGAAACCTTTTCTAAAAGTGTTGCTTGGAACCCAAGAATGTGAATTTACACAATTGCTGAGACATTATCCTTTAATCCCAGCTGGATGGTGCGGCAGGTGCACACAGAAGTATACTTGTGTTTCAAATGCAATAACTCCTATAGTCCACAAGCAAAAAATAAAAACCAAAACTTTGAAACCGTAAGATGAAAAGTTTTCAATAAAGTAAGCAAATTGTACTGTGATCGGGATACTAATTGCGTGAGTGTCTAAGCATAGTTTATATAAGAAACTCTGAAAAGGAGCCAAACAATGAAAAAAGAGACAGATGCTGGCACTGTCCCGAGTCATGCTTAGAAAGAATCAGTCTACCTATTACAGTATTAGTGTTTGCAGGCGTAATTGATACAAATCATTTCAAAGTGAAAATGTTATTTTGAAGCTGCCCATCACCTTGCATCTTGAGTATATATGTAGAATTATGTCTGTGCTTTTTTTTTTTTATTAAACACTAAAAATTTTTGAGGGATCGATGTAAACCAGATACCGGTGAGCAATTCATTATCCAAAAATGTTTATGTCATATGTTTCAAAGTAGTTACATTTGAATCTGAACAAAAGATATTATGCAGAGAAATTATTTATGGTGTAGAGATAAAACAATAAAACATACCTTCTAAAAGATTGTAACAGATTAATTTTGCGAGAGGGTTTTTTTTTTAAATCTTAAGCACTTCCCAACTTCCTGATTTTTACTAATCCCTTTTGGATTAGCTTTTTAGTGCTTATAAGTAAGATTTTCCTATATAATATTCTTAAAAGTCTATGCTGAGTTCAGTAAGCTATTTATCTGAAATTAATATGCTTATTGATTGATATAAAATTAGTAGTGAAAGGAAGTTATACTATATTTGTAGAATATAAAATATTAGCATGTTTAGTCAAATATCACAATGTAAAGGTGACTTGTATCCAAAGGAATCATGAAATGGCTGAAAGTGAAAAAGTCAAGTGAATCTAGGACACGACAGATGGGAACTAAGAATGCATTTACAAAACTGGATTAAAAGAGTCTTTTTCATGTGTGCACCTGGCACATAGAATTTGCCTGGCATGTTAGTTTGCTTTCTTACTGTTTATTTTATGTTCAACTTCTGGAGAAAGAAACAGAGTTATGTAGTTGTGTCTTATATTACACTAGAGACGTGTCCCTTAAAAGTGGGTGTTGAAATTTTGTAAACTAAATATCTGAAATGGATTATTGGAATTGGCTTTAGAAGTATTTAGCAAATTATAGCCTTACCATTTCTGCACTGTGTAAACCTGAACTATTTTAAGTAAATTTTGCTTGAACAAATAAACCTTTTTAACTATTGAGTAATGAATGGGTCATATCTGCTTAGAATAAGATTCTAAGCAAAATAAAAAGGCAGTGTATAATACCACCTTATTCAGACCAATTATGAAATAAACTACTAAAATTAATTTATTTTTATGTGTCAGTGTGGTGGGATCTGAAACCAGCTGTTCCATTGTTCTGCTTTTGGTTGAATATAACACTGAAAACTCTTGAATCAGAAACTCTTGATTCAGTATCATTCATTCAAAATAATTATCCTTTCATATAAACACCCTGGTGAAAGGTATTAAAATTGTTATCACTGTATGATTCCCAAGAGAAAATCGAGATGGAATTATTGAAAACAAGTGAAAATACATGACAGTGATTGTCACTGGAGAAAAAGCCAAGTCATACATAGGAGAGAACCTAGTATGTGGGAGAAAGTAGCTGTATCCCATAGCTTAATAATGTGGAATTCCTCAAGGCCGGGGCTACAGCAGCTTCACTTCAGACTAAGGCTAACTGCAGTATGCCAAGACCCTCTTATTCAGCCAAAACATATTTGCCAAAATTATCCTCTTTCCCTATATAATATACTTGTATGCTATTTTTCATTTCCTCCTCTGAGTATCCCACATTCTTAAATATGTAGGTTGTCACTGTTCACTCATGCACATTCCAGCCCACTCTCCTTGGCTGCCAGGTTACATCGATGTTGCACAAACCACTGTTGTTATATTAACAATGGCTACCGTTGCCCAGACAAAAAACCTGCCATTATATATGTGTGTGCACACACACGTAGACATGCATGAACATGTATACATGCACACACACGTACACATATAAGTATATATGAGGACTGAATCACACACGTGTGCAGACACGTGTGCACATGCACATGCATGCACACACATACAAACATGTGTGCGTGTATACACACATATATATTTGTATATATAAAATACGTGTGTGTGTGTAATACATATGTACAAGGTATCTGGAAAAAGTCCAGCCATTGTTAATATAACAAGAATGGCTTGTACAACATCAATGTAACCTGGCAGCCAAGGAGAATGGACTGAAACGTGCAAGCATGAACAATGATGACTTCACCATACTAGTCAGTTGGGGTGGTAGACACCATTGAGTGAGCATGTGTACTGTGTGGCTGTTGCATTTAAAATGACTAAATGAGTAGAGCAACGAATCTGCATCAAATTTTGCATTAAGCTTGAACACTCCTCTGCAAAAACTATTTGGATGATTCAGAAGGCCACAGCTAAGGGCAAGTGGTGATTGGCAGCTTCATCACAGCAATGCTCCTTCTCACGCATCATGTCTCATGCAGAGTTTTGTGGTGAAGCATAAATCACCCAGGTGACTCAGCCCCCTGCAGCCCAGATTTGGTGACTTGCAAACTCTGGCTTCTCCCAAAACTAACATCACCTTTGAAAGGAAGAGATTTCAGACCATCAGTGAGATTCGGGAAAATATGACAGGGCAGTTGATGACAATTGGGAGAACTGTGTGAGGTCCCAAGGTGCCTACTTTGAAGGGGACTGAGGTGTCACTGTCCTGTGTGCAATGTTTCTTATGTCTTCTTCATTAAATGTCTCTATTTTTCATATTACATGGCTGGATACCTTCTGGACAGACTGTATATATATGTATTATATATACAGATTATATATGTGTGTGTATAAACACACACGCACACATAATTACATTTGTTGTTTCAAAAAAAGAACGGCAGGGGTCAAAAGTAGAAGTAGGAAAGCAGTTTTGAAATGTGGAGAATATGTGATAGAAGCTTTTACAGGGGTGGTAGCAGTAGACAGGGAAAGCCATGGACAGATTCAGGGTATATTGAAAGGGCAACTGATCTGTGAATGGATTAGATGTAGGGAATGGAGGAATCAAGGAGGATACTTAGGTTTATAGTTTGAGGGAAATACTGGTGGAAATAGGTTTGAAGAAGTGGATGAGAGCTAAGTTCAAAAGGAGATGTCAGTCACGCACTGTATACACGAATCTGGAATTCAGGAAAGGGTTCAAGCACAAGATGTACATTAGGGAGTCATCTGCATGGGGAAGATATGTAACACATGAGCTTTAGCATTTGAGGAATACAAAGCAAACATTTTAACCAAGTGGGAAGACAAGGTAAGTATTATTGACTATGTTATTTATTACATTTAATGGCAGTTATTATGTACCGAATGTGTACATTTTATATATTATATGTTAAATGTGCCCTTAGGCACACTTAAAAATATCATGGGGGAAGGGAGAGAGACCTTGCTTGCTATTATGTTTTGTGTGTTATGGTGCTGTAATCCTCAAAAGTATTTATCAATTTTTAAAAATCAACAGTGCTCTACATGCTAATAAAACAGTACATTCATTGGTAAAAAGGCAGAGAACAGAAGAATCAGTCATCTCCTGGTGTTCATTCTCACCTTACTGTGCAATACTGTAGTAAATGCAGTGACTTAGCTGTCACTCACTTCTGTAGAAAGGAGGGTGGGGCAGAGGAGCTGCAAACAGAATTGCTCTCATGGCCTATCTGAAGCTATAGCATATTGTGTCACTTACAATTACTGTGTAATTACTCAAGTCTTTCCTGGCACATCCCCAAAGAATGTCAGGCTGGGCCTGTCATAACCAGTAGGCAGTTTGGCCATGGTTTGCTCATGCTCAGTCTACATTGCTCATATACTCTGATTGATTCTTTTTTTTATGAGATTGTATATTACTGTGCAGCAGGTCAAACAGCTCTAGAATACCAGCAACACTTCAGATATGGGAGCTGGAAAAGTGCCTTTTTCAGTGGCTTTGTGCTTGGTCACAATATAAACACATCCGGTTTCTGTTGCAGCCTTAGCATTACTGAAGTTTCATAAATATTACTGTGTACCCAAAGTTTAATAGGCATTTCATGGAATTAGAAGGGAAAATTTTGCTTCTGATTCATGGGGTGGTTGGATTAAATGATTATTTTTTCAAACTTCAATGTTCTATTTATTTGTAATGAATGCTACAGATTACTGTACAGTAGGAACTGTCTCGGCCGAATGCTCTATTCTGGCCTAAATGCATCTGGTGATGAAGCTTTTTCTATTCTCTGACCACAAACCATTCCAAGGGAGCCTAGTGGTTTAAAGCCTATGTATTCCTAGTATATACAGCAGTGGTTGTCATATAATAGAACTGAAAGTATGGACTCACAAGCTTTGCATCAGGAGTTATAGTTTCAGGTCTCGATTTTGCTTCTGTAAAGTTGTGATATTGGAGATGTTAATCTTGTAAGCCTCATTTCCGTCATCTATAAAATGCAGTTAAAATGTTGATCTCATAGGGCTATTGTAAAGATTAAATGTAAAGTGCTTAGGCCAACATTTGCCAATACAGAGCATCAATGAATGGCAGAGAGGTAAACTATCATTGCCATATATGATGGATTTCCCCCTCATACCTCTCACCCCATGACTTACCCATTTGAACCACTAGAAATGCAGTCTCTAGTTTCTGTTCCCTCAAAGGGGTCAACTTCATGTAAAACAAGACATCAAAATGTCAAATTCTTCAAGAAGGATCTGGATGAATAAGTGACTCAGTTCCTACCTGCCTCCTCCCATCCTCTGAATACATAATAATTATCTGAACTAAGGCAAGAGGGAGGGGCAGTCAGAAGAAAGAATATGAGTCCAAGTATTTCCTGGCCCCTGACCACCTGGCTCCCCTGCTCCACCAGAAGCTGTCACACGTGGTTTGCAGTTTGTGCACGGCCAACCTGTGACTCCCTAACTAAGCTCGGTGCCCTAGTACATGGATTGGTGTCCTTGTGGGAAGAAAAATCTTCCCTTCTGGGGAATGTTGAACTGACCTAGTTTACTCTAAAATGACTTTTTATTCCCTTGCAAATAGGACGAGGTAAAATCTGATAGACATAGAAAAAATAAAATTACATTTTTTAGACCTTAGTATATGACTTAAAAATGACTACTGACCATAGGAACTTTTATCTTTATATTAGCCAAAATGCTTCTCCACTCTAATTTCTACCCACTCATGCCACAGAAGTATAATTTCTCTTTCATCGAATAACTCTTCAAATATTTTAACATGGGAATCCTGCCTCTCAAATTTTCTCTAAGTTTTCATTTCTAGATGTGTTAATCATTCATCACATAAAATGATTCTAAACACTTCCACTGTACAATTGTTACTGTAACCTGTACTTGCTCAAGTATATTAGTCTCAAAGACTAATGCTCAAAACTACATTTAGCATTTTATTTTAAAATTTTATTCTATGTGAGATTAGTCTTCCTTGACACTAAAGTGATAAAGAACTTCTAAAACAATGGGAATAGCTGTCTTAAAAGAACAAAAAACTCGTAGCAACAACTCTGAGAGCAAGCAGGAGCTCAAGTTTTAGTTACATTTCTACATTTAGTTACATTTCTGTCCCCTTCATTCTGAGCTTTATCATCTCTCTTAAATGCTTCATAAATGCTAACTTTATTGTGAATATTATTAATTAACTTCATTATCAGTAAGAAAACTACTGATAGCATCTATTTATAAAAAATTAATTAATTTAAAAGTGAATAATATATAACTAAAGCAAATTACATACTATGCTATTTATGTCTTTGGAGATAATTACAGAGTATCCATAAACTTATGGCAAATAGCATATGGCATAAACATCAGCAAAATCCAAATGGAAAATAGGTCTATTTAGAATGTAAAACAATTTTGTAATGGTTTTGTATTTCTCAATTTCCTATGGCCTTACACAAGCAATGACTTTTGGTTTCTGGTAGATGTCAAACATGATTGCATGTTAGGTAACATAATTCTAGCATTCGAGGTATGACTGACTTAGTACCTTGACGACTAACACCAATGCAAGCATCTCATCTCCCCGGAGTTTCCTGTTTGCAATAGCTTTCAAGCTGACGTCTTCATGCTCCTCTCATTACTAATTTAAGTGCAGACAGACAAAGCTCATTAGGATCCTTCATTGGTAGTTCCCAAAGAGAAGCCTGTAGATGTGCAGCAGTAGCCAGGGGACCTCCTAAGCCCTGAGGGTGGATCTTTGTCACTGCTCTTGAAGTACGTTGTCCGATTCCAAACATCACGCAAGCGCAGCCTAACGAGGCAAGCCTGAAATCTAGATTTACAGGGTTCGTTCCTGCCCTTGCTGCAGATTTCTGGGTAACCAAAATGGGAACACTTAGCAGATATAGTTGTATTAGTAAAATTTAGCACTTTAAAACATCCCCGTTTAGCAATAAAACAGTTCTGTAAGGGCTTAAAATTTTCCATTTGCTCATTCTCATTCATCTGTTTATCCGGCTCCTCGCCCATGTTCTGAGGGATTCCCTTCTCTATCACATCCATAGCAATTTCTTTTCATTTTACTTTATTCATTTTCAATTGTAGTAAAATATATATAACATAAAATTTACATCTTAACCATTTTTTAAGTATACAGTTCAGTAGTGTTAGTTACATTCACATTGTTGTGCAACCAACCTTCACAACTCTTTCAGGTTGTGGAACTGAAACTCAATACCCACTGAACAACTCACTACTCACCCGTTCCCCACTCTGTGTCACACAAACACCATCCTACTTTCTCTCTATATAAATTTGCCTCATACAAGTAGAGTCACACAGTATTTAGTTTTTTGTGACTGGCTTATTTCATAGCATAATGTCTTAAGGGTTCATATGTTGTGGCACATGTCAGAATTTATCTCCTTTTTAAAGCTGAGTAGTACTCCATGGCATATATAGATCACATCTTGTTTATCCATTTTTCAATGGACACTTGGGTTACTTTTACTTTTGGCTGTTGTGAATAATGCTGCTATGAACATATATGTACAAATACTTCTTCGAGACCCTGCCTTTGGGTTTATACCCAGAAGTAGAACCGCTGAATCATAAGGTAATTCTATTTTTAATTTTTTGAAGACCACCATACTGCTTTCCATAGTAGCTGCATCATTTAAAATGCCCACCAACAGTGCACAAGGTTCCAAGTTTCCCACATTCCTGCCAACACGTGTTTTTCTGACAGTAGCTGTTATGGACTGAATTCCCTCCTTCCCCACCCAAAATTCAGATGTTGAAGTCCCAATCCCAGTAAATCAGAATGTAACCATATTTTGAGATAGGGTATTTAAGAGGTGATTGAATTAAAAGGAGGCCTTTAGGTTAAAACTTAATCCAATCTGACTGGTGTCCTTAAAAGAAGAGAAGATTAGGACACACAGACAGAGAAGCCAGGTATGTGTGTGCACAGGGAGAAAAGGGCACGTGGGGATATGGCAAAAAGGCTGCTATCTGCAAGCCAAGGACAGAGGCCTCAGAAAAAAACAAATTTGCCAAAACTTTTGGACTTCTAGCCTCCAGAACTCTGAGACAATAAATTTCTTCTGTTTAAGATACCTAGTCCATTGTATTTTGTTATGAGAGCCCTAGCAAACTAATACAGTAGCCATCCTAATGGCTCATTATGGTTTTGTGGTATTTGTGTTGAGCATTTTTTCATGTACTCATTGGACATTTGTACATCTTCTTTGGAGAAATACCTGTTCAAGTCCTTTGCCCATTTATAAACAGAGTTGTTGGATTCTTTGTTGTTGAGTTGGAGTTATTTGCATATCCTGGATGTCAACCTCTTACTAAATATAAGATTTGCAAATGATTTTTTCCATTCTGTGTTGATTGCTCTTTACTACACAAATGTTTTTAATTTTGATGGAGTCCAATTTATCTGTTTTTACTTTTTTTGACCTGTCTTTGGTGTCATATCCAAGAAATTATTGCCGGATTAAAAGTCATGAAGCTTTTCTCCTGTTTCCAAGATTTTTTATAGTTTTAGGTCTTATGTTGAGGTCTTTGATCAATTTTAAGTTAATTTTTGTATATAGTATAAGCAGGACCCACTTCGTGCTTCTGCATGTGCATATCCAATTTCCCAAAGCTGTTTTTATGGACAGTCTCTCTGTGCTCAAAGTTGAGTATGAGAAACCACCTCTTGGGAAATGGTCTGAAACAAGCCTGTAATTCCTAAGAGCAACGTTTCCAGGCTTCCTATCTGGGCCCTTGCTGTTACAAAGCAGGGTTACAGGATGCTGACTGGAAATATGACTTTCACAAAGCATAGCTCCCATTGAGACAAGAACCTGTACTAAGCATGCAAATGACACTTCAAGTTGGATGTCTTCATTTCCCAGAAGCCCCAGAGCTGTCTCAAATATCCTCTGTTGTCTCAAGGATTATTGCCTCTTAGGCACCACTTAAAATTTCTCTCAACCCCACCTCTTATTCTCGCACTTCCTCACAGCTTTTGACTGGCTCTGATGTAATGAGGTCCTTGGGGGAATTCTCTGGGCACTCGCACCCACACAACCTGGAAGTTCTGGGGAGTCAACACCCATGGCCCCACTCTTGACCAATGGGGTGTGGGAGGTGATGCATAAATGCTTCTTCTTTTCATCCTCTAGTTAAAAGAGTTCTTAGGTGTACTTAATGGGGTTTCTCAAATGGGCCAGGCAGAATCCATCGCCTATCATCTGTAGCAGTGGCCAACTTGACAATGTATCCTTGTTTGGTGTCTCCTCTGACTCCCACACTCTGTCCTGCTACACCATGGAATCTCTATTCTCAAATAAACAAGAATCACACAAACCTTTGTCTCAGGCTCTGCTTTCAGGGGAACTCAGGCTAAGGGAGACATTACGGGGAAACACTGTACTTAGTCCCGATAAAATGCCTACCCACCCAAGTGAATGGCCTTCTGCCTTGTTTCTTCGGCTGAAAATGGGGGTGGAGGGGGACCAGAAAAGATACTGGAGAATGCGGAGCTGATTTTCTATAAATAGGAATTAAATTCTTTTTTATCTCATTGTTTTATCACCATAAAAGATGGAATCATCTCAAAACCTTCCCACCAACTGCTTCTAAGTGCCACAACGAAAAGACAAAATGACAACAGATAAGTTTCTGCAAGAACTTATTTCTCAGCTCACCATTTCCTACATGTTGCAAATGCTCTCTACTTCGCACTTCGACCAGGAAGCTGATCCATAAGGGACCATCTTGTTGCAGCAGACGGGGTGGCATTTCCCTGGTAAGTTAAACAGATGTGCTGAGTGACACAGAGTTCCACTTAATGGTAGGAATAGAAGAGAAATAAGGAAAGAGGCCTAAAGACAAGTAATAGCTCATAGACTCTCCCAGAACCCACCTGCTACTATCAGCTCACCTAGAAAGCAAGAACCTTGGTTTGGGCCTCAGTTGGGCTTCCAGGAGCCACACTTGGACAGGGGAGACCATGACTATAAGAGAGGGTCTTACATAAAGCTGGGCTCCAGAAACAAAAAAGAAAAAAAATGGCCTGAAGCCTGCTGTGCAGAGGCAAAGGCAGAGCCTGCAAGTAGGTCACCCAGGAGAAGGAAGGGATTAAGGCAAGGTCCCCATGGCAAAGCCAGAACAGGTGTCCTTGGAAGCCCATGTACAGAGCAGGTATCCTACACTGGCACTCTGCTGCCACGATTATAGGTGGGAAATAAATGGATAAGGACACCAAGATAGTTCAGATATTCTCTCAATTGGATTCCTGAACACTCGTACTTAAAGTGGAATCCACAAACTAAACATTTCAGCATCATCTGTAAACCGATTAGAAATGCAGAACCTTTCTCTCCATCCCAGACCTACTGAATTAGAGCCTGCATTTTAAACAAGATCTCTGGTTGATACATATGCACATTAAAGTTTAAAAAGTATTGTCAGTGAATCAGTCATTTTAACATATTGTCAATGAGAAATTTGGCTCAGGGTTTTCAACAGGGAGAGGTGCAACTCCCTCAGGCATATCAGGAAGTTTGTGGGGGCATTTTGGTTGTCATAATGACTGTGAAGATTACCAGCATTTAGTGGGCATGTGCCAGGGATGCTAAACATCCTGCAATGTGTGGGATGATCCCTCAAAGCAAAGAACAGTCCCGCCCAAATGCTAATGGTGTTTCTGAGGAGAAACATGTTGGCTTATTTCTTAATGTGTAAAGAAGCATTTGGACTACAGGATTCCGATGTTCCTCCCAACTCTAAGAGCCTTTTGTTCTACCACTATCTTCCCACTGATTTAGAAAGTTCTCGGTGCTGCCTTCCCTCCCTCTAACAACAGCTGCCGTAAGCCCAAATCATTTTCATTTAGACGATGCAGTGGAACCAGAGATTAACCTTAATGAACATAAATTCATAGCACTCCCTGTTAAATATAACTTACTCCTTCTGGTTTAGAATTCAAGGAGCCCTTTGAGTCAGTTTCATGAATGTGTCATTATGACCCTGATCACACAAAGTCATCTGGAAATAGTCACCAAAATCTTTTACTAGTTAGCAGTTAAAGACAAGCATCACCCAGTCAAATTTCACCTCGGGGGGGGGGGGTCTCTCACCCAACTCTCACAAACTCCATCCTCTGTGGATTAACTGGAAGTCTTGTTGTGATGGTCGGGGAATAAGAATGCTGGAGGAGAAGCCATTCTCCAGCAGCTGTTTAATATTGTTTCTTAACAGGGAGCAACAGGCAGCAAACAGGTGGACGTCCTAAGCAGGGTCTGGGGAACCTGACCACAGTGAGATCTTTCTGACCACATGGGTCTGATGGAGATTAATAAGACTAGAATTTGTAGAATCATAGGAGAATCTGAGTGAACGATTGGGCTGCTCTTGGGTGTGGTCTTCCTGTTTGAAAATGAAAACATGAATTTACTATTTACCCCCTATTGTAGTGCTGTCAGGACAAAGGAAAGCATCTATGGAAAAATGTGAACTTTTGGGATGAAAGGTAGTGTCTACCTCTTACATGCTATTTGTATCTATCATGTGCTATATTTGACACACACAGATACAAAATTAAGAAATTGAGATCCTTTCAATTACTACAGCTAAAAGAGAAAGCAATATCCTAGAAGAGATGGTTTCTTCTAGGATTATTTGTCCTTGGATTCTGTCTGGTAATATCTGTCAGTGCACTCACCACATTATCTTCTGGCTTCAAAAATTAATGATTGTTGATGAAAAGCACAGCCTTTTGATAGTTGGTGCTTGCGTACACCTCTCTTATTTATCCCTGCTGGTGGTTGGCTGCTGAGCTAAGCAAACAAGAGAGACACATTGGAGTTTGGTCCGTGGTTCAGACTCTAAGTCGTCAATAATGTACTAATTATGACCCCAGTATAGCTTTGGTCAGCAGTATGACACAAGATTTTTTTGAAGTGATTGGGAAAAGCAGTTGGTTGCTGAAGGCAGCTAAAAATAAAAACACTCCTTAACATTTTATTTTAACATAAAATGTGCAATTGCACATGATTTGTCAGCCCTCGTTAAAGTTT
>PVJD01003781.1:0-154115 GCA_004026545.1 Mormoops blainvillei
TCCTCTCCTCTCCTCTCCTCTCTTCTCCTCTCCTCTTTCTCTTCCCTTCTCTTCCCTTCTCTTCCCTTCCCTTCCCATCTCCTCTTCTCAGTTAAAAGGCAGGAAACATTATAGGAGATGAGAAGGGTGTTGAGAATGAAGCCTTAAGGCAGTATCTTTCACATGCCTCAGAGTACAGATATCAAGTGTGAACATTTGCGTGGCACCCTGGGCCTAACTGCCAGGTTGCTCCTTGCTCTGAGCAAACAGCTCCCTGATGCCGGCCTGTCCCAGCTGCCCTGAAGACTGAGTGGATCACTATAGTTTCTCTCACTTGAACCCATTAGTTCATCAGCAAAATGACTGGTATTCCTCTTGAGAAATCTTGCCTTTGGAAAAGGAAGGAGAGAAAGGAGTTAATGAAGGAGGATGAGCAAAAGAAAAAGAGAAGACAAAATCAGAAATGATGCAGGAGAATGTGTGTCTTAAACCAAGAAGAAACTTTCAAAGTGAGTGTGAACCAAAAGGGGGAAAAACTTGACTACTATTGAAAATCATATGGTAGTTTAATTTTTATAGCAACTATGGAAAACAGTATGGCAGTTTCTCAAAAATTTAAAATATTGAACTACCATATGATCTAGAAATTCTAGTCCTGGATATATATCTGAGGAAATTGAAATCAACATCTCAAAGAGATGCCTGCACATCCATGTTCTACACAGCATTATTTACAGTAATGGCATGGCATGGAAACAACCCAAGCATTCGTCGACAGGTGAACGAACTACTGTGCAGCCATGAGAAGAAAGGAAATCCTGCCATTTGCGACAACATGGATAAGCCTTGAAGACATTATGCTAAGTGAGAAAAGTCAGAAAGAGAAAGACAAATACTATATGATCTCACTTATGTATGGAATCTAAACAAAACCCTGAACTTGTGAAAACAGAATAGAATGGTGGTGAGCAGGGGCTGAGGAGAACTGGAGAGATGGTTAACTGCACAAACTTCCAACTAGTAGATAAAGAAGTTCTTAAAATCTAATGTTCAACGTAGTGATTATAGTCAGCAATAAACAGAATTTTTGAAACTAAATTTTAACTATTCTTAACACAAAAAAGAATAAAATACATGACTTGATAAAGGTGTTTTCTAGCATATAGAAATTACTATAGTAATTATATTGCAGCATATAAATACATCAAACTAATACATTGTACACCTTAAACTTACACAATGTTATATATTAATTATATCTCAATAAAACACATTAAAAAAAGAAAAATGAAATTATGTGGGAGCTAAGAAGAGGACACTGGGTAAGGTAATACCATCCCTTGTTGCTTGTTAGAAATCAATTTGAGTAGCAGAAGGGGCACAGAAAGCAGGTGAGGCAATGACTGGGAGGTTCTGAAGTGGTGTGTGTGTGATTTACTGTTCTGATAAGAACCTGGGTGGGGGGGGAAGGAAAGCGATGGGCTGGAAGGAGAGACAAGGCCCTCAGGGGAGTTGAAGACCTGAGTATGGATGTAGATGGAAGGGGAAGCTGTCCAAAGGAATAATGGAACTGAAAGTAGAAGAGAAAAATAATCGATGATGCAAAATTTGGAAAAAATAAGAGAAAAAAGAATCAAATGCATGAGGAGAGTGGTAAATCTTGAAATTATTTTAAAATATACTTTCCTTTTAATAGGTAGAATGGAGGAAAGTATCGATGGAGAAAGAGATTTTGAAGGGTACTGAAGAAATGTAAATGTATTCTCATCCAGTAGCTTTTGTTTTCTCTGTAAAAAAGAATGTTGGGAGAATGGTAATCACTCAGCAATTCCTAGTGGGGGAAAGGACAGGTGACACAGTAGGGTCAGATGGATCTATAAATCATCATCTCAACAGCGTGCTCAACAATGTGCTAGGTGCTGTAGGGGATATGAAATAGGAATGCTGTGATTCCTGTCCTCAAAGAGAAGCAACACAGGCATACCTACGAAGATAAGGAAATCATTATGGGTTAAACTGTTATTTCCTGAAAAGTATAAAGAAAGTCTTATGAAAGAATTGGTGGAGTTGTTTGAAGAACTGAGAAAAGCTTCACGCATTATTTGGATAAGCAGAGATTGAGATTGTAGCAGGAAGCAGGGGCCAGCACAAGGATGGTTTGCACACCGGCTGGGAGATCATCAGATAGTAGAGGAAATGAGTGATGGTGAGAGGTAGGCAACGTGACTGAATAAGTAGGAAGGGACCAGGGCATAGTGTGTCTGTAGGGAGGATAGAGACACATGAAGATTAATTAGGTATTTACATGCAGGATGGAGGAGATCGTGGAGATAACAAGATACTAACAAAATCAGCCTGGAAACTTGTAGCAAACCGGATACGAGGCAATGCAAGGGTAATGCCAGTGCCAGAATGAAGAGAAAGGGATGGGTCCGAGAGCTATCCGGAAGGAAGATTGCTAAAATAATGTGACCGATTGGATATTGATTGAGTGAAAGAAAAGAATATACTGTGCTTTTAAGTTTCTACTTGTGGGAGAAAGAAAAATGATGCTAGTGCCAAAATGGAAATGTGGGAAAATAAGGCAGTTCTGGGGTGAAGATAATGAGATTCAGTCTGGGGCTTTTTGAGGTTTGGGGGAGATAGCAGTGAGGATGATTTTTAGGTTTTTGGCATTTAAAGTCTATGGTGGGAAAACATAGGGGTGTATAATTTGGATTATCACCAAGAGGTTATAAAGGAAGCTTTGGAAAAGGACCAGCTCACTGAAAAAGTGTGTGAAGAAACAGACAATCAGAGAATTAAGATCTGAGTCTCAAGGGATATTTTCAGTTAATAACTAGGAGCAGGAATTCGGGCTTGATAAGGAAGCAGAGTAAATGGTCAGAGAGTGTGAGGAACTAATGAACTGACATGTTCTGAAACAAGGGAGAGAAGAAAACTTCAAGGGGTAAAAGATTTAATTGCAGAAAAAGGTTGTGAGGCAGTGGATTGATAAAAGTCTGCCGAATTTGATTTGACAAAAAGGAGATCCTTTAAAACCTCCTGGAGATCAGTTTTAGTGAAGCGGTAGGAGTAGAAGGGAATGAAGTCACAAAAAAAAGGGACAGTCGATATATAAATATACTCAATTCTTTCCAAAAGTCATATTAGAATTTCTAACAGAATCCTGAGCAAGTGCTTTAGTGATCATTGCTGAAATTGATGGAGTGTTGCACTAGACCTTGCTGGCCCCTTAACCCCACGGTCATTCAGAGCAGCTTTATTTGTGTTGTGTGTGTGCCTGGATGCACACACATGCTTGTGTGTACGTGTTCATCCATCCACAGATTTAGGAGTTGCATTTAGTATTTTATTTGAAAAAAATATTTGATGCCAAACTAAAACATAAAATTTAATAATCTGCTCTAGAATTGTGACAGTTAAAAAGAGAAAATATTACATAAGTGCTAAAAAGGATAGGTGGTAATTTTAAAACTGGTTATCAATAACTCCCAACACATTAGAGTAAACCGGATGAGGATTCATACATCTCTTATTTTTAATTTTGGCTGCATTTACTAGATATGTGTGTGAGTTATGTAACATCTCTCAGCCTTGGTTTTCTGCTGTCTAAAATGTATACAGAGGTATTCCCTTCACGGCATGGTAGGATGAGACAGAGTAAACAAGGGTACTCATCTCTGTCTCTAATTTCTATTTTAGTGAGTATTGTTTTTCAAAACCACGCTCTCAGGTGTACAGGAAATGACACTTCATGTTCTATAGTTAAACTTAATGTCTACTTTGAGCTCCCATTCCTATTGGCAGAAAACTTAATTTAGTCATTTGAATATTTAGTTTAGGTTAACACAACAGGCCTATGTTTTCTCAGACATTTCGGTCTTAAACTCAAGTAAAGTCAGGATTTACCTCTTTACGTATTCTCTCCAGTGTGGCATCTAATATTTCAAGGTTGCTTCTCGGCTTCCGGGTCAGACGTTTAGTCCTTGGTCAACTCGTGGTCATCGGCACCCGTTGGGATTTGTCCTCTGGCTTCCTCCTGGAGCCCTTCTTACCCTATTTTGCACACAGGGGCTGACGTGTAAACACGTCCTCTGCATCTTCTGATTTCGATGGTTAAACGTACGTTGCTGCTTCTAGGTATACTCTCACCCTGACCTAGTCTCCGATCTGTTCACCAACTGTGTCTACCAGCTAAGATATGTCTTTTCTGGGTTATGTGGCAATGCGAGTCTCTCTTGGCAGCACACTGTGGTTTCAATCTGTGTGGAGAATTGCCCTGAGCCTGTTCAGACCTAGCAGTTCATGTCTAGCCATTTCTATGCCACTTCTCAGGTTCACTGTTAGCACTTTTCTCTAAGACATAATGTCCTTGCAGTAAATTCTGCCCTTAAATATACAAATCTAGATGAAACAGCAGGAAAGAGGGGGCAAATTTCAGAGTCCTTTCAGAAACTCACACCAATGCTCAAAATCTGTTGCCTCTGCCCTTCTTGCAGTGCCCCGAAGCCACTCCGTGTCTCCTGCCAGTAGCATCTAGTGTGGCAAAAGCTAGCTTGCACCTGGTCACGTGACCTTTCTACCCTCAGCCTGCATCTACAGTAGGTAAAATGTTCTTGGGTATTTCGCTACCTTAGCAATCCTCTTGTAATTTGGGTGTTGACGGTGCTGGGTGAGTCAGCTTGACAAAGGCCTGTCAAGCCACTCCAGGGAGGCTGAGGCCAAGTTTGAAGCCAAGTTGGTGGCTCTGAAGGCTTCTCTGGAGAGTGTGTTTTGATTAGTTTGTTTTTTTACATCAAGCTTTTCATACAGACATGGCTCAAGAAGAAAATGAATGAATTCATATCTTGGAGGTTTGAAAAGTAATTACAGCTCACTGTAGGTACAGCCTAGATAGATCATCTTGCCCACCTGGCCCTGTCATCCTGGTATTATTTGTCCTTCTCCCAACCTTCTTGGCACAGATATTCTAGCTTGGTTGCTTAGTAATCATTCAAATGGAACATCCCTACTGAACTGCTTTGAATTTGGGCATGGCTCCTTGTATAATTATTTGATGCTAGAATGGCTGAGAAAACTGCCTTAGCGGCCTCCCTCAGAAAGGGCCACAGAGAGTAGGAGTTGTTCTGATGATTCCTGGCATACCTCTGAAAGTGTGGCCTTGGAAACCCTGACACACACACACTTCTTTGCACGTGTTTAAGCAATTTAAAGTTATCACCCTCATGGTCGTATAGCTTTGGGAGCAATTCACTCTTGTGTTCAGCCTTTATTCCAGTCATCTGAAAAGTTAGCTTTGTAAGACTTCCAGTTGACTGTCTAAGGATAAAATTCTCTTCTACACCACAAATTTTCTAAACCACCCAGTTTGCTGGATTGATCTGTCTCTATTTCTGTCTGCCTTTCAGCCTGTCCCTGTCTCTTGTCAGAAGAGGTCATCAGCATAACATGACCACTGGTTGACCTGTAAACTGGACACTGGCAATTGGAAGCTCCACACCTGCTTCCCTGTACTTGGAACGTAAGCTGTGCCCACAGTTTCCATGAAGCCATTTCAAGGACACAGGCTTGAAAGAACAACGTGCTGTTGATGCCATCTGGACTGTGTATGTGACTGAACCCCATTAGGCCTCAGCATAAACTTTTAAGATTCTGACGGGCAAGTGTATGAATCTATTTGTCTTGTGGTCATCTAAAACAAACCTCATATGTAAGTTCTCTCACTTATTAAAACTGCCACCTACTGATCTGGAGTGGTCTGACTCTGTCTTTGCTGTCTCTTTGTCTTGCCTGCTGTGTATGAGGACCAGTTTGGAATTTCATCAGGAGAACTGTTCCTTTATCTTTTGGGACAAGGACTAACTCACTAAGATTAATATTTGCTTGTAACTCTATAATATGTCCAGGATTAATAGCAACTAAACTGAGTTTTTAATCCCTCATTATTTAGAAGTCTATTTTCATGAAACAAGCATCTGCTTCTACCATCTAAATGCATAGTTTTTTAACTAATAGAGATAAAGCTGTATAAAGACTGTGAGAACTCACTTTCCCTAGCATTCCATCTTTTGGGGAGAATATTGTCATAAACTCCCTAGGTTTTTCTCTCTGGAGAACCAGTGCATCCAAAGTAATATGTTTTAATGCCTTTGGGTTGTGTAAGGCTGGTTTTAAGTTGTTTCTGTAAAGACCACAAGCCAAAGTATGTTTAAACATTGAGGATAAGGCAATAGAAGAATGAGAGAAATGAAAGACACTGGAAGTAAGCCTCATCCCACAGGAATTATGCAGACATTCATTATAGTCCTCAGATAAGTAAGCTAATTTTTACAAGAAAGAATGCTTTAACCTCTACTACTGGAAAGAAGAGTAAAAAACCAGGAAACAATTGGAAAACCCAGACTGAGGTAAGGAAGAGTGTTGAGGCATCAATCAGTGGATAGTTTCACTTCTTCTCAGAAGCAGTAGCATTGAAATCAGCATGGGCTTTGGTGTCAAACCAAAACATTTGATATTTGGCATGACACAGATATTAACCAAAACCATCTTAATTTCCTTTCCTTATGTTAAACAACATGGAAAGCTGATGTAATTATATGCTCTAAGAAATACTTCCTGCTGGAAATATTTGACCCAATGACAATAGACTACTTATCAGGATTACCAGTTTACCCATCGAGACTTAATTTAGAAATTAATTCCAAGCTATTTTGTCATAAATTCAACTCTAACACAATCAGTTCCCCACTTTCAATATCTGCCTTACAATCACCCAACCCAGACCTTAAAAACCAGAACTACCCTCCCTTATGTCCTTATATTGAGGTACAACTGAGATTATGTCAAAGGAATCTTAGCCTTTTCTGTTATAGATCCAAGAAACTTAGCTTTGCTTTATCATCAGGTTTACCTTGTGTTTGTTTAGGTTCATTTAAGTTCATCTTGTGTTCATTGGTGCTCATCAAAACTCAATTTCAGTTGCTTTCTTAGATAACAAAGGTAACTTGTTTAACTGATTCCATGTATAAAGTATCCATAGACCAAAGATTTTCCCAAGTTATACCTACATACATGAATTTCATAATAATGCAAATAGAACTCACATGAATTAAGCATCATCAATGCATTTGTAAATAGTGTTCAAATATTCTGAATTTTCTCATAAACCCTGTAAGGTGTTTATTATGACCTACTTCTAGGCTTTACACATAAAAGGACCTAGACATGAGTGTAGGTCTTCTTATGAGGATGGTGTCTCGTTTACATGTCTGTGCTAAGTCTCCTTAACTACCAGGAAATAGCGCTTCTACTATTTTAATTTCTTTAGAAGCTACAGAATTCAATACTCTTCTGGTAGTTGATGTTTATTATAACATGTAGAACAATTCATAAGCACCAAGAATTTGGATTATTGATGACATAATTTTTAAATTCAAATTTAACATATTTCTGAGTAAAATTCTAATTCTTCTTAGTTTAACTTATAATAGGTTAAGAGCCATTGGAAAAAATTGGATGTTGGCATTTTTTATCCAAGTTTTAGAACGTTGTTCATAGCTGTAATTACTCTACCTTTCATTCTCTGTTCATTTGTATCCATCTGTCTCTTTCTCTTGAACATACATCTGTGCACATGCACACACACCCCCTCTGGTCTTTCTTCCTTTCAATGTTTTCATGTCTCTGACTTTTACAGAATCTATGTTTAGGCATTCTGGACAGCAGCAATCTAAAGACAGATTCCATCAAGGCCTTATCTGTTAGAACCTGCAGTGTTTGCATTTGGATTCGATATCTAACAATAATGTGGTATTTTATAAACATTAGTGAGGATGATTTTGCACTGGTCAGCAAAGGTAAAAAAATAGGTGCTTTGGGAAAACAAATAAAAAAGGAATTGGATCTGTCTCAATAAATTGCACAAATTGTAAATATCCTAAAGATGCAGCCGCTTACTCTAGCAAAGGAAAATAAAGCTGACAATTATGCTTTAGAATGAATAGGTAAGTAATACGATGGCTAAACATTTTCTTTACAAACATTCTTTTATTAAGTGCAGCACAGTATTTATTTATAAAACACAGTTTCTGTTCCATATGCCTGTTCAATTCTTCAGATTTTATTTTAATGCCAATTAAGATTTACATTCAAGCCATGCTTCTTTTCTATTCTGCTTCGTGTCTGCAGATACACTTGTTCCGTCAATTTAAACATAATGATAGAATAATCTTTCACAAATATTATAGTTAATAACATTAGAGCATTTATAAATTCTGGCTCTTAATTTATACACATTAAAATTTCATTTGAAATGAAAGAACTTTGAATATTTGAATACAGAGTATATTTTTAAGACATTCAACAGGGTCTCTGGCACAGTATACCCCAAAGCCCTATTACTGGCCATGTTTGGTTCGGATTACACGGCCTGGACTAAGTCAGAAGCAACTTGAAAGAAATTATTTCTGGCTTTAGCAAGGCAAAACTTAGTTTGATTATGTGCTATACATTCCTCTTTGGTTTTAGAGATCAGAACCTGACATTTTATTCGGGCTAGGGTCTGAACAGAGTTTTGTCCAATGGGAAAAGTGACAGTCCTTTGAAATTTTATAAGTACATGCTGTAATGGAGAAAGTCTATGTACAGAAATTCGTCATTTCAAAATTGACAGTTCAGGACTTTATTCTGACATGGATTAATGAAATTATCATATTAGATAATTTTTATTCTCCTCATTGAATAGAGAGTCTAAAAATCTGCTGCTTAAATTACCCCTCAGGGCAAACGTAATCCCCCATTACTGTATTCACAGCTGTGTCAGTCCAACAAACGTGAATGTGCAGAGTAAGTTTATTGCTGTTTTTGAGGAATTGTCTCTCATCCTGAATCATTTCTGATGTTTAATCTACATCAGCATTTTTATTTCTTTATATCTGTACTTTTTACAAACAATTATGAAACAAGGTCTCACAAACCGAAGAGAAGACCTGTTCTGTTGTACAGTGTTGGGGAAGAAATTTGGTAGAGCTTAGTGTTTAGAACAATGTCATCTGTCTGTCTGCTTGACTAAAATGTTATTTCTTTTCCTTTATGCCTTTAAAATAATGTTCTAAACATGAAACCAAGATTTAAGAAACGTTGCTCAGTGTTAACTTTTCAATGTTAGTTTGGTTAAATTTTCAGTAGATGTATTATTTTTAAACATTTTGGCAGTATAGAATACTGTAATTTTGCTAAATGTGTATACCTATGTCATTTTCGAGACTCAAATTTGCTTTCATTATTAAAAGCAACGGATAATCAAATTCAATAAACATTCACTTCATCAATGACTTTTTAGAAATATATTTATTTCTACAAAACAAGATCCAACTATATTTCTCTAAAAATATCTTGTAGGAGCTCTGCAACTTGGTCATTATATTTTAACTTCATATACTATGACTTTGATCATTCGTAATATCTATAGGCATATGCAAGTTTATTTTCATAATAATCTTTCTGAGCTATATTTTATTTTCTCTTGGGAACATTGATTTTGTGTAGTCAAGTGAAAGAATTAATACATCACTCCCAATTTCATGTACTTAATTGTAATATCATTTATTGATAAGTAACCAAGTATCCTATATTGCCCAGGACCGTCCCAATTTATACTTTTTTAGCCTTAATTATCAATTATGTACCTCCACCCCTTTTACAAGTACCCTACTTTTTGTGAAAGAATCATCTATTTTGGACCTGTTAGGATGTTATCAAGATGAGTAAGATTAGTGTATTATGACAGAAATTCTCCCTCCTCTGGAATTTGTCTCACTTTTTTCTTTATAACTACACTTTTGGCCTACTTCCAGTTGTGAATAAACATAGACATAGGTAAACATTGTTGATGCATGACCTTTGCCCAGATGTGATGGTAGGTAGACGGCACTGCATTGAGCAAATGAAGAAACTGCTGCTTGGATCAGCAGTCACTTAAGAGGAAAGATCATTTCTCCTTTCTTGCTATTTAGCCAAGCATTTACTGTGGGGATTTCCAAACAGCTAGTATTAGGGTTTCTGTCAGAAAGTTGATGGTCATACACACATATCTAGAAAGCAAATAGTTGGAAGTCAAAGGGCACAACTCATTGCATTTATTCCATACATGTTGTTAATTTAAGATGTGTTTTCTATTTCTAAAGGTCAGGAAATATCAATTTGATAGCTCATTCTTGTTATACCTAATATTTTCTTTACTTTACATGCAAACACATCCAACAGCCCAAAAGGGGCAAAGGAAAATCATGTAAATTGCCTGATCTTTGTTCAGTGCAAAAGCTGAACTTAACAGCTCTGCTCACGTAGCTTCACAGAGAAATCAAACATCACAGAAAGTTTTGCATCACCGAATGACCTTTCTGGCCTTCCTATTGGATGATAGAAAAATATAAAGAAGCAATGAGGACTGAGTGCAAAGATTGAATGACCTGGTTATACAAGCTCCTTATTTTGTGGTACTGGAGCTATTATTTTGTAGTATACTGGAGCTAGCTACTCCTGGCTTGGGAATGAAAATTGTAAACATCTTTCCCCAAGTCTGAATTCAGTGATATTATGTTGATAATGTGAAATCAGCCTGGTGAGAATATTTACACAAAAGATATTGGCAAATGTGAAAAATTAAGGATTTTTTTCTGAAGGAGCAACATTAAACATTTCCCAGAACACCATCAGTTAGTCCTCTCATTAATTCAAATTTACTGATAATGTTAATTTTCAGTATGATATTTATGACTGATAATTTGTATTTACTAGGAGGATAGTATACCTATAAATTGTCTCATTTTTTTAAAGGATATTTCCCTTTGCACGAGTGGGATCATTCTAGTCCCATCTTTTTGTACCTTATTTTTTTCACTTAATAATGTATCTTGAGAGATTTTCCTTAAGTCAACACAAGCAAATCTACTTTGTTTTGTGTTAATAGCTACATTGCAGTCCATTTTATGGCTTCACCGAAGTATATTTCCCAAGTCCCTTTAGATGAAAAACAAATAGATAATTTTGAGTTTTTAGCTATTTTAAAGAATGCTGCATTGACCCTTTTTTCACACTCAACCTTTGTCTAAGCCACTTTTATATTCTATAGAAGTGAAAATGTTGAATCAAAATGTAGGCACATTTTAAATTTAATAGATATTGTTAATTTGCACTCCTAAACATATGGGTAAAATTTAGGATCATTTAAAATATTCTTTAAAACAGTTAAGCTTTTTTCTTCTTCCCCTTCTGTCTTCCTTCTCCTTCCTGTTCCTTTTCCTTTGATGGCAGGCTACATCAACTTTGGGATTGCACTGTCAGGCACATACTTTCTATGCTTTCAGAGAGATATTTCTAGTAGAAGGATAAGATAACAAAAATTAAAATATCAGCCTTCGTTTTAATTTCAGCAAATAGTTATAAAGTATTTATGTATTAGGCACTAGACACTCATAAGATTCTGGGCCCTCCATCAGTTAAAAAGGCAGGCCTGTTCTCTTACCCCATGTAGATTACATTCTCCTAGGAGAGCCAAAGCAAAGAGAATCAGTGTATTTGACAATCTGTCCACTCCATACATTTGTTAGGCCATTCCTTCTGTAATATCCTGTCTATTTTTAAGAACTAGTTCTAAACCATTTGCTGTCACATATGGTCCCATCTTTTACCATCCTGAGGAAATTCCCCTTTTTCTTTTTATGTATTGCATCTCATCTTCTTCTTTCTTGGCTTTCCCCCTCATTTTGGATATAGTACAGCTTCCAATAGCTTCTTGAGAAAGCTGCATGGAAAGTCCATTTTTTGACACTTGGCTGTGTTAAAATGTCATTATTCTTCCATCATACTTTCTATATCCTAGCTTGGATAAAAATTCTGGTTGGAAGTAAATTTCTCTTAGAACATTATAGAATATGTTCTATTATTTTCCAGCTTTCATTATTGCTGTTGTGCAGTCTGATTGGTAACATATAACCTATATTGTCTCTCTTACATTTTGAAGACATTTTTCTTTATCATAAATATTCTGCAATTTCCAAATAAAATTTCTTAGAGCGAATGCTTTTTAATTTCATTTTGCAGAGAATTTGGTAGACCATTTCAATCTGGAAACACAGTTTTCAGTTCTAGGAGCTGGGGTACCAAGAGTGGGTCAATGGAGTGGTCTTCTTTGAAGCAGACAATAATGAAGTGTCTTAAGAGAATTTAAAAATAATATTAAAACTATCTAAAAGATGCTCTGTTTTCATTACCAGGTGCCAACAATTCTTCTCCCCTAATCTATTATTACTCTAGTTTCTGAACAAATACTGGTGTTGTTGAGTTTTAATAATATGTATGTAACCTTCAAATGAGCACATTTGCATTGTTTATATCAAATGGCATTCTGCATGAAGATTAATGTGGAGAATTCCTATACAGTTAGTTCTCTCCCTCTGAACATGTGCAGCTATAGCAACATTCATTCATTTTAAGAGTAAGTTTTAAGGCTTTAGAGTCTGGAGTTCTCTTCGGGCATAGTTCCTGTTTCCAGCCCCTGCTATACTACATGTTCTTGTATTTAAATAGTATATTCATAGTAAATAATGATAGCATAGTCATTGTAAAAATGAAGAAGTGGAGCTTGTATTATTTCAATTCTTTCATTTATATGATCACTGGGATTTTGATTTGGAGTTTAAAAATTTTAAAAAGTGAAGCAGAGTGCAACCAGTGAGTGTAATATTTTTTTGTAAGTGCATATTTTATTTCACATATTTTACCAAATTTAAATAATATCTGGTCAGCTGACATTTATTTTTCTTTTAAAATTGTTATTTATATTAAAGCGAAATAAATCAAGAAAATGATGATTAACAGTTTGTACAAAAATAAATATATTGATTATAAGAACGTGGTATTAAAAATGAGATGTTCTGGATATCGGATAAATTAGGTATGCCAATGTTTTTAGGAGATAGTTTTATACTGTTTACTTTGATATTTTCTTTACTTCCATTTTCTGCCTTTTTGTAACTCTTGTTATTTAGATGTTAAAGCCTTTGGTTTTATTCTCTAATTTTCTTATTTTTCAGCCTTATGTTTTCTTTCTTTTTCTTTGATCACTTTCAAAGATATTTCTTCAATGTTTTATTCACATCTTTGATTGATTTTTAAATTTCTACTATCATGTTTTTAATTTCCAAGAGCTTTTTTTTTATTCTCTGAATCTTATTTTTTTAATAGCATACTGTTTTCATTTATAGAACATCTACCACTCTAGGGAGAGTAATTATAGATTTTTAAATTTTTTTTCTGGCCCCTATATTATGTCTGCTTATTTAGTAATTGTTTCAAAGAGTGGGTTTGGATTTATTTCTCTTAGTCAAGTTTGAGGTTACCCTAAATTGTGCAGTCATCCTTGCCTCTCCATTCATGTTTAGGACTGAAGTACTAAAAAGCTAATTTTAAGGTCAGGATGCATAGGTAGAGCTTACTTATTGGTAGGTCGTATAGTAAGATAATTGAATACGAACCCAGATACTTTGTCAGTTAACTCAGGTTGTTTTATCTGTGGCCATTACTCTTCAACTGATCAATTTCCCCAAAGATGGTTCCTTTAATTCTTTGTTAGTAGGAGTGTAGAAATAGAGACGTGAGATGTAATATGAGGTCAGCCAGCTTTCTGAAGCTTCAGGTGTGAAAGGGGTTGGTAATCTTTTTGCCTGCTGTCCTTAGGGTCCGGAAACTCTCTAATTCCAGTTATCCAGAAATTTTCTTTTTTTCTGCCAGACCGCGCAGTCTAGGAAAGAGCAGATCTGAAGCCCAACTGCTTATACGCAAGTCTCACAATCCAATTCAACCCAGTTCAACTGTTGCTCTGGTTTCTGAGTTCTCGGTTGTGAACTGACGTGTTTCTCATTGGCTTCCTGTCCTGCAGACATTTAGCTTTCAGCACCCTCAACTCTAATTCGACCATGGCCATCTGTCCTTTCAACATCTTCAAAATTTTGTTGATACCATTCTTCTGCTAGATTCTCTTTCCCCCTTTTAGAGTCTTTTGTGTATATATATATACGTATACACACACACACATATGTAAATATGTATTCTATTACTTTCATTTTATGGGTTATTATAAGATAGAAATGATAAAAATCTTGATAAATTGGCTTAGTTTAGCCACAAGTCTCTCTGATAATGCACTCAGGTAGACAGAGCTCAGCTATCAGTGGACATGACCAGCTTTCAGGAAGGACAGAGTAGGTGGTACTGTAGGGAATGTGGGCCCAGTAACATGCACGTATCCGTTCCTGAACTGCAACAGGCTCCTCTGTCCTCTGAAAATTTCCTAGAAATTTTCCTAGAAAAATGTCATAGAAAACATTTTCCATTTAACTGAAGGAAATCATTCTTAACTTTTTAGGTTTATTTGTTTTTGTTATAAGGGCGATATGTAACATCCTTTAGAAAATTTGACAAGTGAAGACATTTATAACCAGGTGTAAATTCCTTCATTTTTTTATTCCAGTGTTTCTCTCACAACTTTTATTTCACAATATATTGTCTTTCATAATAATTCTCTCATGTCCACTACATTTTAGTATATTTTTTATTTATTATAAAGTAAATACTAATACAAAAGTGTACATATATCCAATTTAAAGACAAATAATAAAATAAACATTCATGTACCCACCCCATAGATTATGAACTAGGAGAACATTTTTTTGTTATTTTATTGACCAGATTATAAACTCCTTGGGACTGTATAATACTGTATACTTAAGTTTGCTAGGCATTTTACACTTACTTGTGTTGTTTAATTTAATCTTTTAAAAAATATTTTTTTTATTTATTTAGAGAGAGGTAAAAAGAGGGAGAAAGAGAGGAACATCAATGTGTGGTTGCCTCTTGCACGCCTCCTACTGGGGACCTGGCCTGCAACCCAGGCACGTGCCCTGACTAGGAATCGAACCAGCAACTTTTTGGTTCTTGGGCTGGCACTCAATCCACTGAACCACACCAGCCAGGGCATGTTCAATTTAATCTTAATAACTGTCATATGAGTTAGGTACTAATATTAGCCCCATTTTACATATAAGGATACTGAGGTTTAGGGAAGTTAAGACTTTTGGTAAGTTAAGCAGCAGTTTGTAAAAATTTCACACACACAGAGTCAAGGGGTAAAAGGCAAAACCATAAACCAGTTATTGGAACAAGGAAAATGTAAAATAAAGAGCTGTTACCTAGGTATAGTTGTTAACTAGGTAACTATAAGGGTAAAAAGAAAAAAATTATATGTCAAGGAAATAGTGACTGTAAGAAATAGCTACCTTAGATACTGAAAGCTTTATAACTTAGAAATTTAAAGAAAGATCTCTGTGGTTCGAAAACCCCAAATCTTTGAGGAGGAGGCTCTGCTCAGCTCGTTTCAGTGTCTCTGACCACAAGAGAGGCCTTTGTTGGACTGGAACCCAGAAGCACACATTGATAGCTACCAGAAAGTGAACATTGCCTTCTTCCAGCCTCCTAGTCTCTCTCTATTGCCCTCTGTTGGCAGAGTCTAAGGTGGAGCTACCTGGCAAAACAGAAACAAGTGTGGTTGGTCAAGTCAGTTTCAGCATCACAAAGTCGACAAGGTGAAATTGGTGTTAAGAAACAATAATATAGCAACTGGCATATTGATGCAAAAGTTTAATTTGTTTTTGAGGTCAATTTTGCATACAGCGGTGTACGTTATGTTCAGATCAATGAATTTTGACAAATATATGTAGGGTATACCCATGTAACCAATATCCCAAACAAGACACAAATTATTTTTATCACTCCATAAAGTTCCTTTGTGCTTCCTCTCAAACATTTTTACTTCCCATAGGCAACCACTATTTTGATTTGTATTATCACAGATTAGCTTTGCCAGCTTTTGAACTTTATAAATGGAATTAATATTTTATATACTTCTTTATGTCATATAAATTTTTATCTGCTTTTCCTTACCTTTTAAGACCCAAGTTTAATTATTATTTTTTCAAAAATATTATTTTTGGTTTTTTTGCTTTAAATAATACATCAAACATCCTTATTTTAAAAATTCAATATAGATAATACAATAAACATATTCACCTATAAATCTTATGATTTTAGAATAGATTTCTTAAATAAATTGGAATATCTGCTATTTTTAGGTTTGGCAAATATAATCAAATTGCTTTGTGGAAAGGACAAACTATTGAAATATAATTCATTATTTTATATCAGCAGGTTAACATTTAATTAACTGACATATTAAAAGAGATAAAGTTAATATTATTTTCCACAAATGTACAGCAGAGTGTGGCTCTGGTAAGTTTTAAGCTGTGGCAAAGAAGAGTATAATGGAAGATAATAGGCGAAAATCAGGCATCTGGAATCCTGTTTATTGGTTGCTCTGTGTGAAAGTGCTGGAGGGCTCATTAGTGTGTGGTCCAACTGAAAACACAGGTGAATCTTTAGCTTTTGAATTATGTCAAATAAAAGTATTTAAATAAATAAAATTGGCCATTGCAAAACCAATACTGAAAAATGGGTTCATAACAGTTAAAGTTCTTCAGATAATCTGACTTCCCCCAAGAAAGTTCTTACATAATTTTCTCAGATGACTAACAGACCAGTGGCTTTGACTTGCTGGCCCCCATTTCGCACTGTTCACTAAATTAGCACGTTATTGGCTCAATGCATTCTGTGCTTATTCAACTGCCTTACATTGTCCTGTCTAAGAGTTGTTTACTGATGAAATAATTAGATGTAGAGAGGAATCTGTTTATTGGAATCCCTCTGGGATATGGGGACTTGAATCTATTAACTAACTCACATGCTAACAAAGATCTTTGAAAAAAACTTACTAAAGAGGTTTCTTTCACTTTATATTTCTTCATCCAATTCAAATTTTGAATCTGTAATAAGTAAAATCTGAGAATCCAGATGAAGAAGGTATTTTGTATACAAAGATCTTGGTTAACCTTCAGTAATTGTTCTTTGTTGATTTAACATAAGCATAGCTCCTTTGACTTTCTATTTGGTCTCCTGGGACTAAGCTCTACAAAGATTACTTGAACTCTCAAGTTTAGAGCTCAAGAGGATATTGCATGTAAATGCAGAATCACATGAAACAATGGAGTCTTGGAGTCCCCTCGAGTGAAGAGACTCGAGCTCAAAATTAGTTCTTTCCAAACGAGCCCCAGTCATTATCACCCAATGTTTTGACTTGTACGTTGGAGGCCCTGGTTCATTGCTGCAATAGAAAATAATTATAGAAAGTTACCAAACAGCATGCACAAATGATCTAGAAAACAGGTTTATCCAGAGAGATCTTAAAATCATGAAAGTTTATGTGATACCAGTTTCCAAATACCTTTCATCCTGTAAACAAAAATTATGCTTTGTACAAATATTTTTCACATGACTATATATATACACTATTTTTGTGAAAATAAAACTATTCTATTACTTAGATTTTATAATTTAGAATTTATGATTTTATTTTGCCCCTCTGTACTTGTTATTTCACTAATGTACAGGACTGGATCAATGCCAGGCTTGAGGTTGGCACTTAATAAATATTTGATTGATAGGTGGATTGATTGATTCTGCCAACCAAGGAAAACAATGGCTGATATGACTTTACTTAAGATGTCTTTCAAATAAGACAACCTATTCCTACAACACCAGTTTTTACTTCCAATTAAAATATAAATGCCAAGGTTACTAAAGAGTAAGATTATTTCTGGTTGATACATAGTCATACTTTTACAAATAGCATATGAGTCCAAAAATTATTTTAAAAAAGTGGAGTGATTTGGTTTACTCTATTCATTAAGTAACAATCAAGATAGATTCTACATTGGCCAAATAGATACATAGTTATTTGCTATAAAGTTTTCCTTAAAAGAAAATTGAGGTTGAAATGAGAATTAGGTATATAAATAAATCTTGCATTATTATGATACATATATTTAGTAGAAATAGCATGGCCCATACAAATCTACATTAGAGAACTGTTTTATTCAGTGTATTCATAAATCATCAGGAATTGGAAGTTAAAATTAAACTTAATAATTTAACAGATAGTATAAGAACGTATAACAAGCACAAAGAATGATAGAGAGAAAATGAAAGCAGTATTTCTGTGATGAAAAAACACATGCATAAATTGATTGGATCTGCTTGGTCTATTCCAGCTGGTGCCAGCAGATTTCATATTATGATGATGTGCTATAATAAAAACTTTGGAGTTTTCTGGGTGTTCACCTAGGGCTCTTCCCTCTCCTTTACATAATTCTGCTTTGGGTTGGTCTGAGTCAGTCCCCTGGACCTGATTTTGGTAGATGTCTAAATAAGACATGTATTTTGTAGGGACAGAGATTCACTGAAAGATTTTAATCTAGGGGAAGATTATGACAAGATTTGCATTTTAGAATGATTTGCCTTGTATTTTGGAGGTGGATTGTAGGGTAGCCTCAGGCAGATTGACCAATTGCAAAGTTATTGTAATGGTAGAGATGATAAGAGCTTACACTAAGGCAGATAGAGAAGAAATGGAGAAAATGAAATGAATTAAGAGTTAGGAAGTGAAAGTAATGCAGCACATACCTGCATTATCAACTAGAAATAAGAAGTGAGGAAAAAGATTTTTTTAAGATGATTAAGGATTCTACAAAGAATGTAAACAAGTTTTTGTTGTTTTGGAGGGGGATGTGTATGCATTTGCCTGTTCTATATACAGATGTACTAATTCCAAGTTCCCAGAATAGTGTCTGGCACATAGAAATCACTCAAATATTTACTGGAAAAAAACTAATATATGAATAGATGACTTAGGTAACTAGATAAACGGTGGTGCCATGAGACATGTAAAAGCAGAAACAGTGTTGGAATATAAGTAATAAATTGTTTAATTTTAGAATTTTTAAGTTTTAGGGAACTTAGAAATATCAATTTAGAAATACTGGGCATCTGAATAAATAGCTTTAAACCGCATGGTGGAGAAAGATATGGGCTCAAGAGTTTGGAAGTTATTAGCACATAGGTTTGGTTAAAGTGGTGATTATGGTTTAGATTATCTCAAAAACATATGGTGAATAGGAAGATTATAGGGCCAAAGATAAATCTCCAGAGAATGTTAATATCTAAGAGCATTTAGGGGGAAAGGCAATTGCAAATGACAGTAAGTGTTCCAAGAAGTGCAAGATGTTGCAGAAATCCAAAGCAAAGGGGTTTCTAGAAGGAAAACATGAACAATATTGTTTAAATGCTCAAGACAAGATGAGCAAAATTAATATTATAATAAACTATAGAAATGATCTCTGAAAGTATAGTCTTTAAAATTAATTTATACATTTGTCATTTAACAGTTCATCGGTTTATTCTTTCATCTTTATTCCTTTAATGAACTGGCATTTTACTAGGGACTAGTCCTACAATGTTGTACAAGTCAGACATGCTTCCTTCCCCAAAGATTTTACCACCTAATGCCAAAGGGAGAAAATAAGGAGTAGTAAGATACAACAATAACATTGCTTTATTTTTCCACTTGTTATAAAATAATACATTTTATTAAAATATGATATTATACTAGAGTTATGGAGGGATGGAGAAGTCAGGTACATCAGATAGAGTAAAAAGAATACCAATATTTTCTCTAGGGAAATAGCCTTCAAACTGGGAATTGAAGTATGAGAATGAGCCAGTCATGAGAAGATGAGATGGAAGAAGAGCATTCCGGGGTGAGGGAGAAAATTAGTGCAAAGGCCCTAGAGCAGGAGAGTGCTTGGCAAGTTCTAGAAAATGAAAGAAAATTAATGGTGGTCATTGTCTAGGTGTTAGTGGCTTGGACTAAAGTGATCCTAGTGGAAAGAGAGGAATAGACAAAGTCGAGCTTTGTTTTGGAGGAGAGCTCCCAAAATGGATAAATGTGGATTGAGGGCTAATTTCTCTTAAGACGATTTTCCAGGTTTTTGAAAGCACATATGAACAATCTCTAAAATTTAGTTACCATAAATGGATTAGATGGATAAAATGCAAAGGAAAACTCTATTATAAAATGCCCAGCTGTGAATTTAATTGTATTTTAAGTCACATGACTTTTACCTAATAATTAAAGATACCTAGAAATGAATTTCCTTCATAACAAATAAAGCCCGTAAAACATCAAAAAGGGAGAAAGGAAGGGAGGGAGGGAGGAAGGAGGACTAGGGACACTCGCAGAAGACACAGAGGAAAGATCCTCATGAGACACAGTGAGCTCCATCTACAGGCCAAGGAGCCCAACCCTGTCGATCGCTTGGTATTGGGCTTCCAGCCTCCAGAGCTGTGAGAAAATACACTTCCATTGTTTAAGCCACCCAGTCTGCGGTATTTTCTTAAGGAACTCCTAGAAAACTAATATAATCCCCAAAGAAACCTCTCATTCATTAGCAGTCACTCCCCATTCCGATGTCTCACAGTTTCTGGCAACCACTAATTTATGATTTCTGCCTCTAGGAATTTGCCTATTCTGGATATTTCAAGTAAATGGAGTTTTGCTATTTAAAAATGCCCAAATTATAAACCCTCAGAGAAGAAGTCAGTAAGAGGTCGAGTGCGTAGCTGGTCTGGACTAAAGGCTTAGGGTAGGGAGTCCTGGGAAATACCACGGAGCCAATGAAGGCCAGTGGTGAAGCGATGAACCTACTGCTTCTAAGACGTGGACGAAACTGAAAAAGTGTCACCTTCACAAATGGCTAAATAAACAACTACCTTCTTACCACATCTGCTCAGCAAAATCCAGCACAAAATAAATACTCTGATGGGCTTCAGAACTGGACCTCAGAGATGAGTATTTAAGGTCTGCAGGGCAATCCTGTGGGGCCCCCACTTATCCATACTGCAAACCTAGTTTTTGAGAAATCTGCTTGAACTCCTTGTCTGCTCATCTGTGTTTTACGTAATCAGCATCCTTTCTCATTTTCTTTAAAGCCTATTCCAAAATTTCCCCTCTTTTCCTAATCTACCCACCCAACTTTATTTCTTCTCTCTGTTATCCTCCAAGACCTGTCTGAGGACTTTCAGGTATGATGTTATTCAATTTCTCATCTCACTAGCTGCAACAATTATGTGCACCACAAGCATTCTCCTACCCTTTCCTATAGTCTCAGAGGTGATATTCTTTCTCCTGTTGAAGACCAACAATTGTATCTCCACCTTTAATTCTATCACCTTATATCCTCTTTGGGATATTCCAACTGTCATCTCTGCTCTGTTCTATCTTTAAGTGCCATACTCTACCAGGCCCCATTCTTCAAACAATAATCACCTTTAAGTCTTTCTCATCAATTGTAACAACCTCTTCCCTTAATTCAAATTAAATTATTAGTTAATATTTATCCAAAATTTTTGAGGGACATAGATACTCATATATTCATATGTATTCACTCACAACCTGACTCTGTTTTTTTTTTTTTCTACTTTTACCCATTTCTCACATCTGATCTTGCTACAAGCAATGAGGATTCTTAACTGTCACATGTGATAACTGGTTTATAGCCTTTATTTTACCAGGGTTTTTTTTTTTTCTGCTGCAAATTCTTCACTCTGAAGATCATCTCCTTTTTATTTTTAAAGTATTGAAGGTCCTTGTGCTGTATCAGATTTTTCAGTCTCCTCTTAGGCACCTTATTTTTTAAAAATATGTCCATAAGTGTTGATATTTCTAGTCTCAGATCATGATGTTTTTAAATTTTATAAACATATTTGGGTTGCTTTATATAACCTCAGACTTCCAATTATCACCTACACATGGTTGGCCCCCAATTTATGTATAAATTATATATAATATGCTCCCTTAAGCTTTAGATTTGCAATGGACCCATATTCGTGTACCTTAATAACATATTTGCCACATCTGAATTAATATCGCCCATAAACTTGCTTTCTCCTTTACGGAGCTATTAGCTTAACTGACGGCCTGTCCCGCATTTGTATTAGAGAGCGACTTGTGATTTCTCCCTCACCCTATCACTCACCACAGGCATGAATTTCTACTGCATTTATCTTGGCTTTGTTTTCACCTTAACAACATTGTGGCTGCAGCTCTAGGCCAGATCTCCATTATCTTAGACTACAGTAAGAGCCTCCTAACCTGCCTGTTGTCTCTAGTCTGTCCCACTTTCCTCCTTTTCCTGGGATGTTTATTCCATTGCTGGCCCCTCCCCATTCTCCATGGCCACACCACCCAGAGCAGACCTACTCCATGGACTATGCAACATGGCATCTAAGGCTCTCTGTGATTTGACTCAGGCCTTCAATCATATCTTTATCTTTAGCTACTTTTCATTCTCTATATTGCTACAACCTATATTTCTTATGTGCCTTACGGAGGCTGATCTATAGTTGTCACTCATAATTTCCCTCTGTTGCAAAAGCCACGCCCCACTCTTCAAAAGGTCACAGTTCTGGCATCATCTCTAAGATAATTTTCCAACCTTTTCTACTATATCCCAGGTTAGTTGGTGCCCATAATGCACATTATATCCCTGGACTACTCATATCTTAATACATCCTACATAGAATTATATTTCTTTATTCACCATGTTCAAATATGTAATATACACATGAACATACACACCTTTATCCATTAGAGTAAGGATCTTGAGGTTAGGAATTGTGCAGTTTCTCCAGACATTGTCATAGTGGCTAAGACATGGAGAAGTTAAAAAATATTAATAGAAAAAACATGAATAAGTGAATATATATTTGTGGTTGCTAGGACTTTGGGTGCATACTCTGCCAAAAATACCAACGAAACAAAAATATTTTCTGAGTACTCTCTGATCTCTGCCCTTTCACAGTGAAGGGGCTCATTCCTTGGCTCGGGCTTCCATTTCATACGAAGAGCCTCGGTGGTTGCGGCGGGTGCCTGCGGTCAGAGAGAAGAGCGGCGAGGAGGTAACGGAGGCGCTCGTACGGAAGGCTCTGACTCCCAGGGCTGTGTCTCCATGTGTCTAAAAGCAGCAGCTCTGAAGGACAGAAATATGTGCCAAGTGCTAGTGTATGTGGCAGTGTGTTAGGTCATATATTTTGCACTGGGGAATTGAGAGGGCTACACGACCGTGATCAAGCTTCTGCTAGACTATTGCTCTCTTGGCTATTTTATCCAGGCAACAAAGTTCAAGAATATTACTTATTTCCTTTTTATTATTAGCCATCATACACTTAAATTGAGTAACCCAAAAGGGATATAATGCCCTACTTTTGTCACTTTTTGAGGGACTTTCTAAAGAACTATGGATTCAACGATAGGCCAATAAGAAAAATTCTTACCCACAAACACAGACTAACTGACCAACTGACAGCAGGATCAGGTTGTACAAGTTTGAAGGAGAGGGATAAGAAGGTATAATATTAAAAAAGAAACAAAACAGAGTCAAGTACCTGCACTTAGGAAATATATGCATGCATATCTGGAATGAAAAAGTGACCCTCAGTCAAAGAAAAAAAAAGTTTAGTCTTAAGTGTCTACACAAACCAACAAAAAATATAGAACCTGTGCTAATGTCTTCACAGAGGCTCCGGTGCCTCTCCCTTGCTGAGTCCCAAACCCCACCATCAATGGCACTAATGTCATGTATTTTGTCTATTAAATTTAGAAAAGCATTGTTCTGTCTACCTGCATAAAAAATTCATTGCTCCCTGTACTGTAAGTGGTTTTGTGTTTAGTACAGGTATATCTTACCTGTCAAAATGCATTTTGGGTTAAGAATTTTTTTTAATTCCCTGCTGTTATTTATTATCTTATTACATTTTTAACTGTTGATGTTTATTTTTTATTTGACATTCAATGAATTTTCTCTGGGCCTGCCTTTTTAGTACTGGCTGATGTTTTATAACATATTGATTCCCAATATTTTAAACTGACCCACTGTTGATGTGAGGATCACACTGGGAAGTAAGATGTTTACCTCTTGCTATGAATAGCAGATAAATGAAATAATAAATGTTGTCAAAGGCTGAGGAATAAAGTAAGCCAGTTCTTGTTTGCTTTCAGGGATATATTTTGCTATGGAGCTTAGAACTAGCTGACTTCATAATGCACGAAGAGCGAAGTGGTTCTGGGTAGCAGGTCCCTCTTTCAGATATTTGAGAGACTGAAGAAGAATATGCAAAAGATATAATTCAAACGAGAGTGCATAATATTGTTTCATCATAAAGTGCTTTATTGAAAATAAAAACCTTACTATTTTGGGATCTGGAGATGGACTGCTTTCTAGTTCTGTGACCCAGCCTTGAACAAGTCATGTAGCCTGTCAGCATCCTGGGTTACTCATATATAAAATACAAATAGTAATAATATATCTATGATTATTATAAGGAGTGATGGCATTAATGCAAATAAGCACTTAGAACATCTGGTGCATAATGAGCATGTAATAAATGTTAGCTATTGTTATTACTATTATAATTACTCACAAGGGGACTGCCTATGTAAAAATTCTGTAAGTAGAATTACTTTAAACTTATTTCTGTATTTTTTGAAATAAGCACATTTAACCCATAGAATATCATTAATTGTCTACTTCTTCTGATTCAAGAAATGACATATCTCTTTTTTCATATGATCCTCAGTTTCTCAGGTCAATCTGAGTTCTCTTCTTTGGTCTCTCTAAGAACTTAATGCATACTTTTTTGTGTCACTTACTGTGATGTATCATAATTATCTTCTTACATAACTCTTTCCCCAAGGAAGATGTTCATTTCTTAAGGACAAGAGCAATATATTATTCTTAATTTTACCTTCAGGATTGAGAAGAAGGCTGGACAAATAGTGGTTCATAATATGAGATCTGTCTGAAAAAATCTAGCAACTGTTAATATAAGAATGGTTTGCATGACATCAATGTAACCTGACAGCCAAGGGGAGTGGACTGGAATGCTCATGCATGAACATGATGACTTCACCGTAATAGTCAGAGGGGGCAGTGGACACCATTGAGTGAGCATGTGTACTGTGTGGTCGTTGCATTCAAAATGACTGAGTGAGTAGAGCAATGAATCTGCATCAAATTTTGCATTAAGCTTGAACATTCCTCTGCAGACAGTATTTGGATGATTAGAAGTCTTCCAGGGATGATGCAATGACTGTAGCGCAAATAAAGTGTGGTGCAAATGCTTCAAAGATGGTGAAGAATCTGTTGAAAGGGATCCATGTTCTGGAAGGCCTGCAACAAGCAGAATATCTGAGAATGTTGAACGTGTATGGGTTGCAATCAACAACAATCTGTGACTGACAGTGTGAGATCTAGAAGCTAATCTGGGGATTCCAAAAACTACTGTGTCCAAGATTTTGACACAGGATCTTGGTATGAAATATGTTATGGTAAAATTTGTTCCATGGCTCCTGCTACCAAAGCAGAAAGAACATCATGCTGCAGCTGCTAATGACTTGACTCAAACTGCTATCAATAAACCAGATTTCCTTAAGAAGGTCAAAACTGGGGATGAATCATGGATCTATGGCTATGATCTAGAAACAAAGGTCCAGTTGTCTCAACAGAAGTTGCCTGGTTCTCCACACCCGAAGAAGGTATGACAAAGTTGCAGCAAGATCAAGACCATGTTAACTGTTTCTTGACTGGGGAGATGTTGTCCATCACAACTACACCCCTCCAAGCCAAACAATTAATAAGGAGTACTAGCTCAATATTCTTCTCCAGTTGAGAGATACAATACAAAGAAAATGGCCACATCTATGGCAACTGGTGATTGGCAGCTTCATCACAACAATGTATCAGCTCATGTACCACATCTCACGCAGAGTATTTTGGCAAAACATCAAATCACCCAGGTGACTCAGCCCTCCTACAGCTCAGATTTGGCAGCCTGAAACTTCTGACTTTTCCCAAAAGTAAAATCACCTTTGAAAGGAAAGACATTTCAGACTATCATTGAGATTCAGGAAAATATGAGAGGACAGCTGTTGGCAATTGGGAGAACTGTGTGAGATCAGAAGGTGTCTATTTTGAAGGGGACTGAGGCGTCATTGTCCCATGTACAATGTTTCTTGTATCTTGTATCTTCAAAAACTGTCTATCTTTTCATATTACATGGCTAGATACCTTTTGGACAGACGTCGTGTATTAGATGAACAATAAATGACTGTCCCTAAAGAAAATGAGCTCTAGTATTGTGCTTACTTGGACTTTCATTTGTCTTGACCCCTTTGACTACATTAGATATTAGTCTCAAGAGTTCTGTGCTAATAGGTATCAGTGTTTTAAATCTTGTTTTAATATGTAACAAACTTCAACATAAAAAGGTATGATTGCACAGGTATATTATGTAGCTATCTTAAAGTATACAAATATTCTAATTTTATACCCTTCAAAATGTACTGAAATTCAGGTTTATTAAAGGAACAAATACTTGAATATGACCTTTGCATCTCTAAATCTGTATGTGAAGAAGTACCTTTGCTTCTGAACATTCCACTGATCACTATATTGTGTGTCATACATTGATGCAGAATAGTGTGGTCAGTGAGAGGGAACGTGTCTGAAACGCAGGCCATCCCTGGTGTATTGAAGATGATAAGTAGGAGGACTGGATCAAGTGGTTGACCTTCCTGTACAGATACTGATGAATGACTTCAGCCAGAGGTCAGTCTGTGCTGTGATGAATCAGAAAAACTATGAATTTAAACATAATCTCATATAAGAATTAACCAATATTGGCAATAAGAAATTACAAATTACATGTAGTATGTATTAGTTCCTTATGGCATAAACTTAAACTCAAATAGACTCTTTCTCTTTGGTAGATGTAGGTGGCCTCATGCTCATATATGTGGGAAGAAAACATCCATTATAGTTCTCTTTAGTTTTTTCTCAAAGCTGGTTTTTGGCAAAGGCATATGTTAAAACTTATTTCAAAAGGGAAATGCCCAACCAGCAGATATAGACTTATATGCATATCTATAATGACCAGGTTTTAACAAGACCTTATCTTCAAAAAGAGACAAGCTATGCTTATTAAGTTTAGTTGAAAATGCTATAAAGCAGTAATAATAAAAGTAATTTGGAGGTAATGGAGGAAATCTGTACACATACAAATAAAAAGACATCAACACTGATTGTGCCTTGCTAAAGTATATATAGATGTACATAATATGTACATATTCCATACGCTGAGGTTGAGAGCTAAGTACACATTTGGCTTTATGCGGTGTTTGGTTGCCAGCTGCTTTTCTTTTGTACATTGTAATTAATTTCATTGTCACTAGATTTTATGTTTCTGAACGTCTTTTACTGAATGAGTCTGAAGCTAGGAATCTAAGTTGTTGGAGCAGTCTCTATTATAGTCTGATCTACTTACTGAAATTCTATGGTCAGATAAAAACCGTGAAAGAAGAATAAAAATAATGACAGCATTTTTTTTGTTTTGTTTTTCAAATGAAACTCTTTACAATGGTGCAGCAGTTTCTACTTTTTTTTTGTTCTGTTTTAATATACATTTCCAAGCTCTTAAACTTCTGAGAAAATGAATTAAAAGGAATATGCTTTCTTCATTGGTATGTGAGAAACCCCACAGAATGTGTAATACAAAAAGCTACATAGGCAAAATGTTTTATAAGCATGTTTAAAAGGGGAATCTATCAAGCCATTTCTATATGCTCCTGATTGCTGGCTTGTGTGCTGTGAAGAACAAAACTTCAACTGAAAATGCAAATCATACAGGAATCGTAAAAAGGCACAACCCAACCCTGCTATCACAGTAATTAAGATTTTCAAAGTAAAATTATTTTCTTCTTTTTTCCTTTTCTCACTCTCTCTCTGGAAAAAAAGAAAAAAAGCAACTTAATGGGCCTAACAATTTCGGGATGCTTTTAGTCTAGGATGTTGTAGGTAAAATTTATGACACATTTGTTAAAAAAAAATCTCCCTTTTGGTTCTATTAAGTCCCTCCCTTAATTAAGCCTTCTGGAGTTTCAATGTGTTGATCTCATTTTAAACCAAGCTCAGCACAATTAGACACACTGAGGAGATAGGAGATAAACAGTGTACACAGAAACATTTCACACACAAATGTTTCATCCGGCAAGGTCCTGTTTTTCTCTTCCCATTTTTAAAAATCTGGGCTCAAATAAAGAAAAGAAAAAATTGATTATTTTCAGCTTGTCATACATCTCATTTAGACCTCCCCATTTACAATTACCACTAGTTAATCTTATCAGAGAAAAATTCAATTACATTTATCAAGGTTATTCCATAGACTCAAGCTATAGCTTGAAAAAAAAATAGGATTTTAGTGTTAAGAATGTTGGCATTATGTGTCCCTTCAACTTAAAAGTAAAAATAAAAAATAAATAATTAAATCTTGCTCTTACTTCCATTTTATTAATATAGACTTCTAATAAAGCAATATTTGACAGTTTTGTTAAAAGGATTATTAATACATAGATTATGGAAGTTTAGGAGGGAGGCTCATAACTGTTAATAGACTTCAATTCTCAGCCTACACTGACATTTTAAAAAATCTAGTTTCAAATTTGATAACAGATTACCAGCGAGGCTGGAAGCCAACCACCTGATTAAGGCAATTTAAATGCTTGCAAAGTGGTGAGATTAAAATCAAATAAGTGCCGATTTTTTTTCCTGCTTCACTTATCTTTCCCTGGATTCGTTCCTTAACTACCCAGGAGGACTCTGGGTAATTTTCCTCTGCGCCAATTACCCCAGGATGGTTTTTAGGGTGAAGCAGAATAATTACTGCACTATCAATCCAAAATGGGCTGCTTAATGTGTTTAAGAGAGATTTTGAGCCTTAGCGGGGAGGCTGCCTGAAGCGTGCTCTGCGCGCAGTGCCAAAGCCCACTCGGCCTACTCGGCTAGTTAACCGTTCAGTGAGAAGGCAGCACACACCCAAGGTGAAAGAAAACAAGGAAAACTCCTGGGAAGCTGTGGGAAAGTTAATGAGCTGCTTCCAACGTGTGGCAGGCTGCAGTCGCAGGTGGCTGACAAAGCTAGGCAGGTTAAGAAAATAATATTTATCATCCAGCTGCCAGGACTGTCGTTATCAAAACTCTTTCTAAAATCCATACGAGAAGAAGAAAAACGGGCTTAAAAATATATTTTTTTGAAGAGAAACAAAAACAAAAAGCCCAAAGCGGCTGTGATTCAAATGCTCTTTCTTTGCTGATGGGTTAGAAAGGGGGAGACCACGATTGAATGTGACAGCGATTTTTAAACATTTCTTGCAAATAAGACCGAAAGCAACAAACAACTAAATCCGATTATTTATTTAAAAATTAAAATTAAGCAGCAACTTTGAATTGACACTACTAAATTCTGTTTTGTAGGAACCTCAAATTAAGTAACATCTTCCATCTGTTGAGCACCCTCTGAATTTCCCTAATTACCATTATTTGAATGTAAATTTTGAGTTTTAGCCAGTTTGTCCAAAGAAGCACAATGCTAATTTAAAAGAAAAAAAATTAAGAACTCATTATCTCTAAGGGGGCTGTTGTGGTTTCCCTCCATTTAGTTATTTCTTTACTTTAGTCTTTAAATGGTCCGTGCCTTCTCTGTTTTCAATGTGGTAAAGGGTTTTTAGAAATTATTTAATCAAAGACTGATTTATGGTTTAGTTTAACAGATGGTTTGTGATAATGCAAGTCAAAGCGATTTCAGAGAAATACAGCCATTGAAATTGTGTGTGTGTATAAACCTTTCTGTTTTCTTGGATCCCTATTTCTATCTGTGTATGTATCTGAAGGTCTGAGCTTCTGAATGCTAACCCAGTAGGGTAGTATTCCATATGAAACTGATTTATCAGTGCAAGCATTCCTGGTTCCTTACTTTGGTAATCAGTTTCATCTTCAGGGGGAAAAAAAAGATAAATGAGAATCGAGGCAAACACATGCTGTCCTGTGTTCTAAGTACACATGTTGAACCACGTGTTGGAAAGAATATCATTAACTTCATATGGGTAGGAAATGAATTCCTATCCGTTCTGACAGATGCTCTCTGGTTTATACAGAAAAGTATTTTGTAAGACTCGCACACATCCATTTAAGATTATCACATTAAACCATATTTACTTCAGAGGTCTGTAATAATTACACATGCACTTGAAAATCCCCAGGACTTTGGCTGCTGTGTCACAGATTTATACTCAAACATTTCCATTTGATGTGCAAAGTGAGAAGGACTCTTTAGTGGCAAGACAATTATCTGATTCTACTAATAAATGACTGCACTAGTAGTCATTTTTAATTGAACAATTATAGGATATTGCACTGTCAGTTGATTATAGAAGTCATTTCATAAATGTCAAAAATCTCTTTAAATGAATTATGAGGCTCCAAAATAACTCCGGCAATCAGCCAGCAATAACACAATCATCTGTTTACTCTGTTGTCAGCTGAGCTCTCACCACTTTGTTGGGGGGAAGACGTTAAAAGGGAAAGCAGAGCACCATGTAGGGAGTCCTTCTCGATGGGTTTTGCTTCGTTCCCACTGAAGCAACCACCTAGGCTTTGATTAACAGAGATTTTGAGTGTTCTCGAGAGCTTGCCTAGGTATGAAATGTATTACAAAATTAAAGGCATCCTGCAAATGCCAATGTTATAAACGTATACGTGTGTTCCGTACATGCCAACTGTTCAAGATAAGCTGATCCACGGGCACTGTGTTAGAAACTCTGGGGCTGGCCCAGTGCTTACCAGGGCTCTGCCCCTTACACTTGTTTGCCTCGCTTCCTTCACCACCTCAGTCCTTCGTGCCAACTACCCTGGGGTTGAATCTCCTGAATGCTTCCTCAATATCCACCAAATTTGATTTTTAAAGTATACTCAGAAGAAATGTTACTCTTAACATCACATAACAGAGAGGCTGCTGCCCTGTCGATTCCAGTTTCACATACGTGGCTATCGGCACAGAATGAGTGGTAATGCCTGTACGTCTATAATATCACATTTTCCGCTGGTAAGAGTGAAGCTGAAGGCAAATTCATTTTCACTTAAAGAGAAGTTGCACTGACAACAAGTAAGTTTCTAGGACTTAACGTGCAATTTTATTGCAAAATAAGAATTTTTATAATATACAGTATACTATGTTTCCTGAAAAAGTACACTCTAATTTTGCAAAGAAAAATTTAGTTATTGAATACCTAACTTTTGATATGCCCTCTTTTCATATTTATTGCTTTCCACTTAATAGCACCTTTTTCACATATTAGCTGAGCAAAAAGAGTAATGTTTATTTTCCACTAAAGGCATCATTTATACAGTTCTTCATGGAGTAAAATTTTTTAGAACAAGAACTAAAACCTTGAATTAAAATATTTATCAATGTGGGATTATTTAGGTTAAGCACTTTTGAGCTGAATCCACTCACAAATTGTACCTGAGAGAAGTCTGGGTAATCATAAGTTTACGGTCCCTCACTTAAAGTACAGGGAGGGGGCAGAGCACAGTGCCCCATTTGTCCTTTTAAGGTTGCACAGCCTTCAGTGAATAACACAGCAGATAAATTTCTTGGTCCCAGAAATACTCTTTTAAGTTGCCTTCTCTACTTCCCTCAGCAGTTCTCAAGATTATGCCATAGGAGAGATCAAAATGATTATACCAAATTTCTAATAGAGATCAAAATGATTCTACCAAAAGTAAATTGTAATACATTAAAAAACCTAAGAGCAGAGAAAAGAAAACATTACTCTAAAGCCTAGAAAACTGATTTACAGCATGTACTTATGGATAGAATTAGATGACATCCTAATTTCTAATAAGATTGGACCAACTGCTTGTGGTCTTATAGTTCTCTTATCACATTTACCACTGGCGGTGTAAGCAGAGAAAACTCAAAGGACCAAAGAAAAACCTCTGTAAAGCTCACATGGTATCTTGAGAACTGAAAAAAAAAAAAAAATGGAAAACACAAAAACATGTGGATGTGTGGTAGTTAGAAATGATTCAAAACTGGCTGAATGGCTTTGCTGGTGACACGGGTCATGACCTTGGGTGACCTATTACTCACCTGACCTGTCCCTACATTTTTATCCAGTGTTACATAAAATGACTACTGCCCTAGAAAAAATCTTTTGAATTCGTTGCTTAAATAGTTCTTGCAAGGTTTATATAAACTTAGATGAAAAACCTCACCTAAAGTCAACTCCTATTTACTGATAATACAAGAAACACACTATGTTAACTGTTACTATACCACGTCGTTTTCTCTATTTTCAAAGACATGAAATATACTAATACAGGATTCTATTTATTTTGACAGCATTATTGATAGATACACTATTATTTCATGTATACTACAGAAATAAAACTGCTAGTTAATTATGTCAATTGTAACACACTTCTTGTCATAAAAGATGTTAGAATCTGAAAAAAAAGTACCCCTTAGTTTCACTAAAATAAGGTAACATAAACATAACGTATAATCTTTAATGATTTAAAAGGCATTTCAGTATCCTGGAATTCATTAAAGTCACCAAAATCACTAAGAGATATTATTGTAAAACAATGCTTAAAAATTTACAGTTTTTATATGTTTTTATGAGTTATACTTTATCGATAAAAATGAAATTTGATACAATCATCAGTTGTGTTTATAGTCAAATTATATTTTCCTTTATTGCCATTGAACTGAACAAATACACATAAATATACATGTACATACATACTTAATTATATATATGTATATAAGAAAATATGTAAGAATATACACAAATATGATTTTTCATAAATTTTAATGCAATGGATCTGTCAGATTTTAATAAATCTCTACTGACAAATAACTTATAGAATAGGGATAGTAAGTAATTGGCATACAAAGCAGAGAGGAAGTAAAATTGAAAAAATAATTATTATAAATACTACATGTCTGTTTTTCTGCTTCATAAGATTTCTTTCCTTTGGTATTCAACCTCAAAAAATAGTAACCTGAAATAGGCATCAAATGTATACTTACTTATATCAATATTCTATTTCTAGTCATACCAGTGATGAAAGCACTAAGGCCAGGAGAGTAGTAAATTTTTTTAAAATGCAATAGCATAGAGTGTTACCTTACAATTTGAGCATTAAAATATCAGTCAGGGATTCAGGAAACATTGACTGACACAATCAAATAGTTACTATCTAAACCTTCCCCTAATCTTTTAAGGGCTGAAGAAAATGCATATATAGAAAAAGTTATTAAGGAAAAATAGCTAGGATAGATGGGATTTTAAAGCATTTGTCAGGCAATGTTTGGAGAGCCTTTTGCATTACTTAAAGTTACCAAAGAAGTTTTTTTTCTAGAAGTCTATTTTTTTATATTAGCCGTAAAACTGAAAGAATAATTAAGAGATTGAGCGAGTTGGTTTTCAATTTCTGAATGTTTAATTGAAACTCAAGTATTATCACATGTTTTCATTTAAAAAAATCTCTTTAAAGGGAGCAATGATTAAAACAAAACAACACAAAGCGTAAGACATGGGAACTGTTGATACATTCAGAGAACTGGTCCAGACTGGGAAATCAGTAGGCATTGTCCTTCTTTGCTTTCCACTTTCCCTTTTGCTTTGATGTCCTTCCCTATTTTTCAGCTCCTGTTCACCCTCCCCTTCGCTACATCCCACCCCTTTGTTGGTATGTGACGGTATTTCCATTGCCTGATAAGACCTCCTCTCTTCTTTCTCACCTTTTAAATACTACTCTGTCGCCTAAATATTGTGTTTTTAAAACCTTCTTTAAATAACTGAAGTCTATTGGGAAAATAATTCAAGATTATGTATTGGTATAAATCAATGTTTAAAATATCACTATTACACCAGCTTATCATTTTTATGGGGGATCTGTTTAAGAACATGTGTTTTATCTTGAAAAATAAATACTTAAGCTAGACTTTCAGGAACAGGGATGATCTAGTGATTGGATAAGCTTGTCCTCAAGTTCATTGTGTCATGTTTCTCAATCTGTAGATAGGATTTCTTTTATCTTGTTTCTACCATATACTCTAGTGTTCCCGATTGTCTTCTGGACATGTTTGTTGGTCATCTTGATTGTATCACACGTATTTCAAATTTTAACACAATCCCAAATAAACTCGTTCTGTTGCTCCTAAAAACCTTTTATTCCTTTTGTGGAAGGTTAATTTCTTGGTTAATAGCACCATTGCCTACTCTGTCCACTTTGCTGGACCTCTGTGGTTTGCCGTCTCCCCATCTTCCTTTCCTCCGGCCCCACCCAATTTCAGCTAAGTAGGTACAAGTCCTATAGATTTATCTCGGAATTATCTCTTGAATCCGACTCCTATCTGCTCCTACTGGTATTAACTTAGTTTAAGCAAGTAACTTCTCTTAATGGTTATTGCAATGGACTTCTAAATTTTGCCTGTAACAAGTTTTTTTTTTCTCACTGTGATGTGCTTACGCTCTTATCTGTCAAAATAAATACCTTTTAGAATGTCAATTTTATGTTTCTTTCTTATTTAAAAATTAAGTTTCTCATTATTTTTATTGTAAAGTCTGTGCACCCAAGCACGTTGTTAAAAAAGAAAAACAAACTTTCATACCCAGGCTTAAATTTTCTTTTCAGCCTACCTTTTTACAAATACCCCATACAGTCCTTATTCCACGGTGGCAGAATGCTTGTCATTTTATGTCCTGTCTTTTACTGCTGTTTCTGTACAGTCTACTTGCTTGCCTAGAATGCAACACACTTACTGACAATTTCTTATGTTTTTTGAGATTTATTTAAGATGTCACTTCCTCTGCAAAGGTTTTCCAGACTCTCCCAGGCAGTTGACATCCTAATTTAGGTATTAATCTTATTACATTTGCCATGGGAGTATGTCCTACCACAGCCAAGACCCTCCTCTCCTCTACAGGGCAGACAGTGGGCTTTCCCTTTTATAACTATGACACATCTTTATACCAAAGTCACACTCCATGGTTGGGAGTTCTGAAAGTCCTGAATTATTGAAACACTCAGCTTATCCACAGAAAATAATTTGGGGCTCAGTTCACTCAAGTCTCAGATAATGGTGGGGGTATTATCTGGAAAAATAATGAGTGACACACAGGCAATTGTCAATGGAAACCTTTACCTATAACCACGAGGAGCACCTGAATTGTGACTGTGGTCATATGATGGAAAGAGGACAAATATGAATTATATTAATCAGAGCTTGGAGTTCAGCATGATATGAGGTGAAGAAGGAAAGAGCAAAGTCTAGAGTGATTCCTGGGTTTCCAGTTTGGCTAGATATAGATTCCCAATAGGAGAACAAATGAATACGGGCAGAAGAACGGATTTGAACATCTGGGCTTTATGTTCAGTATACCAAGGCGCATAATTTCTTTAGATAGTTAGATATACTAGACCTAAAGTTTTATCTTAAAGGCTAGATCAGATGTTGGCTTTTCTGTGTTGGTGTGTGAAAGGTCAGAGAGTATTTTCATCTTTCAGGACCATATGTTCTTGATTGCAACTGTTCAACCTTGTCTTTGTAGCATAAAAGCAGCCACAGACAAAAGAAACGGGCATGGCTGTGTTTCACAAAATTTTCATTTACAAAAACAAGTGGCAAGCTGTGATAAATCCAGGCTGCAGCCTGTAGTTTGCTGACCCCTGGTCTAGATAATTGAGGTCCTCAGTGCATAGGAGAATAAATGCCATCAGAGTGGATACAATTCTTCAAGGAAAGTATGTAGAGGGAGAAAATTTGTCATTGGATCAGGTAAGGTAGAATCCACGAAGAAACCAGGATAAAATGGTCTGAGATGCCGGAAACGTTGGAAAACAAGAAAGAGGATTACTATGGAAATAAAGTAATGGGGTATTCAAGAGTAACTGTGTCAAATGCAGTAAAGTGCTTTAGAAGGTATGAATAAAGAAAAAAAAATGCAACAGAAAAAGTTCAATGAAAAAGATAATTGACTTTATTTTGCAAAAAAGACATCATTAGTGGAAAATAATATATATTATCTTTAAATTATTTATTATCAATGAATGCAGAAAATTGTGGTGAATATTTACTGAGCATTTAATTCAGGGCCAAGCCCATTCTAAGTACTTAATAGATGTTAATTTACTTAATCCTCAAAATAAACCTAAAAGGTAGTTACTATTATGATCCTCATTATTCAGATGAAGAAACTGTGGTCCACAGAGGTACACAATTGGCTCCAGGTCACATGGCCAGTGAGCAGTGGAGCCAGGGTTGGAATCCAGGAAGATGGCTCTGGAACCTCACCTCCTCACAGCTAGAGTGATACTGTTAAGTGTTAACCTGTGAATAATAGGGGTTAATTCCCACTGGTGTATTATTAATTTGTTTGAGAAAAAGAATCAAGTGACTCTTCAATTTCTTTTCCAATAACATAATATTCCTTCCAGTAATGAAGGTCCGGGCTGCCCCTTTTTATTCTCCTGGGTCTCTAAAACACTGTTGCTAAAGGCCTAGTCGGTATTCCTTCCCGCATTGTTAAAGTTGCAAGATGCTTTCAAGGTTTTTCGATTATACTTGATCAAAATTCTTGTAACAAAGTACATATAATGCTCCAGGGCAATGTAACCCCAGTGGGAATTTTCTGGTTGCCCAAACTTCAGAATGAATAGATTCCGTTTGCGAATTACAGAGAAATTGTGGAAAAAGTGACCTCTCCACAGTCCTCACTTCTCTAGGCTTTTCCTCCCCATCCCACTTCAGTTCTTTCTTTTCCCATAAAATATGTATGTTTTAACTGTGTCATCTACAACCCAGAGGGTGGGGAGGAGGTGTAAATGGGCCACAAACTAGCAGAGTTAAAGAAACAGGAAAAGGGACCCAGTATCAAGGTGATTCTAGTGAGATCTCCATTAAAGGGCATAAGGGTCAGGACTGTTCCTCCCCTAGACGCTGAAAAGTGCATCTGCTAGTCTTCATCTTGCTGTCTGTCATTTCTAGAAGCAAATAAAGCACTAATGACATTTCATGCCTCTCCCAAGCTTTTCTTCCTCATCCACAACTATGCACACATATGTTTACTACAATATGTTCTGCTGAGATTTCCTCTAGATTGCAGCCTCAGATCTACAAATGATTAATTAAATTAGAAAATTTTGCTTTGTGATAGCTTTGTTAGAGAGGACAGCAGCTCTTCGAATAACATTGTTTTGTTCAATGTTGTTTCATTATAACGTTGCTGACAAAAAACAGATCGATTTCCACCAGGACCATGGTCTGTGTGGTTTCTGCAAGTCCTCCTCATGTCGCTGGGGGGGTTTCTCTGGGACTCCAGTTTCACGCCATGTCCAAAGATGTGCACGTCAGGTGAACTGGGGCATCTAATCGTCCCAGTCTGACAGTGTACGTGATGCACCTGCGCTGAGGGCCTTCATGCCAGGTGTGGGATCCACCTTGTGCCCTGAGCTGCCAAGGTAGGCTCAGACCACCTTTGAGCCTAAACTGTAATAAACAGGTTAGTAAAGAATTATCTATCTTGTTTTCATTAATCTTTTTTAAATGTATGTATAGCTCACATTTATTTCATGATTTACTCTAAGAAGTATTTTGGGTCTTTATTTAAAAGTTCAGTATTTTTAGTTACCGGAATTGTGCTGTTGGAACTTAGCTGTTATTTATATCAATTAGCCTATGCTAAAATTGGTTTTGTTATATGTCATTATGCTGAAGGTCGCAGTTTCCAAGAAACTATCCGTGACCCTAAGTGAGGCATTACTGTACATCTAAACTACTCATATATTGGTACCCTTCTGTAGAGCCCCTAGTCATCTAGAATACTGAATTTCCAGGACATTTTGTCTCCTGCCTTGCAAAGAAGTATCTGTTATATGAAACCAATTCCTATCCTAATAATGTTATAGAAAGAAATTTAATTAGCAGAAAATATCTAAATAACATACACTTTGCAATAAGCAAGTAAGCAGTCAATGACACTGAGAATTCCTGGGTACATATAAACATCTAAATGTCACTCACCTCATTTATGTTACTGATGACAGAAAAGATAATCCTCATTACCTTAACCATAGCTTAGCCATGTTTGTTATTTCCTGGTTTAGACATGCATTTCCTGAATTTCCTGTCACTCCACTGAATAAGTGACACTAACGTGGGTCTGAGGTGAGGTGTGAAGTGCAGGGATGAATAGCGTCGCTGGATGCACAATCTGGTCTATATGTCCACTCACTGCCATGGTGTCTGCTGGCATAAAACACATGTTTAACATTTAAAAAATAGAGAAAACTTGCCTGTAAACCCAGTAATGTTAACAAGATTACTTTCTTGTTCTCAACGACCCCCGGTCTATTTTGGACCTACCAATTTGTGCTTCTTCATGCCTGTACTTTAAAGAAGAATATAGGTAATGGGGTATCCAAATAACTTGTATGCATGACCCATGGACATAAACTAAACAGAGGATTGCTGGAGGGAATGGGGGTACCAGGTAGAGGGGTACAAAGGGGAAAATGGGACAACTGTAATAGCATAATCAATAAAATATTTTTTAAAAGATTACTTGCAGGTGTCTTTATACACTAAGGAAATAAAACTATGTTCTGAGCACCACTCTCTCGAAGAAAAAGAACAAATAAATTAACTGCATTAACGCATTATTTCAGGAAGAGTAATACAAGTTTATAGCCCTTATATTAGAATTTAAGCTTATATTCTAGCTAAAGATTGTAGGATGTGGGTGAAGAAGAGAACTGTGACTTGTTCAAACAGGTGGACAAGGAGAACCCAAACACTGATTGGTGAACAAATGATCAACAAGAAAGATAGAGGAGTTGGTGGAGAGGTAGGCGGCTGTTGATTATCAACCTGGAAAAGGGAGGGTGGCCCCTTCCTCCATCTCACTCTTGGTGGAATGTCTTCCTACATCAGTGGATGTTTTTCCTCAGGTCTGAGCTCAGCCTTTAAGTGAATGAGAGAAAGGGAGCAAAATGAGGGAAAGGAGAATGGTTGTAGAAAGAACAGAATGGCAATACAGGTTATAAAGGTACATGGAGAGGCACTTTGAGAATGGAGTTGGTGATACTCCTCAAGAGAGAAGGCTGTAGGGACACCAAGCTGAAGCAAGAAGGATGAGTGAGGCTGTTGCCTACTAGCCAGATGCCTGGAAAACACTGCACACACACATACTCATATGCATAGTGATATTTTGATAGCTGAAAATGGTAGGTTATACCAGAATATTGAAAGCTAATAATGCAATCACTAGCTGCAATGATTTGGGGGCAGAAAACTAGAAAATGCCAAAGGTTACTTGAGGTTTTTAGATTTTAAGGACACATGTGAGAATGTAATATCTGATGGTCTTAAGACTAGAGGACAGTCAAGGCTCTGACAATTTTTCTTCCAATCAAAGGAAGCCTTAAATAACAGTGAATTGTTCCATGTGATAACACTTTGAAAAACAATTTCCCTAGAACAAAATAGAAAGGTGAGGGAGAGAGAAAGAAAGATTGTACAGGGGCAGGAGCACGTGGTTAATTGACATTCATATTTCTGAGCAAACTTGTAAATAGTACCATTCTCACAGGAATTAAATCCATTGCACTGTGGGTAACTTTAGAATTCAAAGATGCCACAGTTCCTTGCTCTGTGTTGATGGGACTGCACGGCATTAACCTTTTCACTTGCACTAACAAAGACAAGTGAAGACAAGATGTGCTATGACTCCTGCGCATCTATGTTTTGCTTTCCTGCCTGGGGCCCTCTACAGTTATTCCCCACTTCAGACCTAATTTCTCTACATGTTTACCTACATTGTTTTTGCACTACATCTGCAACACCACAATCTCATTAACTTTTTTCTTTCTTTTTTTCCTCCCAAGAAGGGTTTATAAGGACATATAAGAAATAATTATTCAGTGATATAATAGTGAATAAATCTTTGTAGCTTTTGCAAATATGTTGTCCCTCATGCAAAGTAAATGTTTTTTTCTTTACCCATTCTGTCTTATAAATAACATTCTATTGCTTCAATTAGAAGGGGAAGGATTGAGGGTGGGAGGAGGGGAGGAGTGGGGCTGGGGAAAGTGGTGGTGGGAAAATGTTGACGCAGGGATGATGGGATGGGGTGCAGGGCAGAGGGGATAAAGGAGAGAAAAACTATGAGACAATTGTAATAGCATAATCAATAAAATATACAAAAAATAAATTAAAAAAGAAACTATTGTTCTCCTAGTACTAAATTATGTGGGAACAAGAAGAAAAGAAAGCAAAATTGTAATTTAGTACCTGATGAAGTTATTTAACAATAGATATAGTATTACTTAAATGTACATTTATCCACTTATTTTTTAAATTAAAAATATGTGTACATGTGTACACAAAATAAATTATATATGAGTCTAATATACTTTTATTTTGTTTTACAAGCATAAAATGGCAAACAACAATTTAGCACCAAAATATAAACTATTTTGGATATAGAAATATCTACCTTTTTGCAGGTCATAAATAATTTGATCATTGCAAAGGGATAGAAAGTTGTATTTTAAGGCAATCTCTTGAAGGAGATTCTCTTGACTACAATGAGAAAGGATTAGTTAACTAAGTAAACACAGAAGAAGAAATCTTATTTGCCTTCAATTGTATTTTTTCTTAACCATAAGGAAGCTTGATAGCAGCCAAAAATATGCTTCTATAAAAATATAACACAGGCCTGATAAGAAGTAACGTAATGAATGCACAAACCCCCGTAGGGTGAGTTGAACAATCATGTTCGTTGTCTGACTCTAGTACACACAGGGAGAGACGGCTGATGTAACAGGGAGTCTGATGACTCCTTTCTACGTGGTAGAGTTGTGAAAATGGGGAGTGCTTCTCTAGGAGAAGAAAGGATCTAGTAGAAGACAGGTAAGCTGTCTTCAAATATTTAAAGAATTGTCATGTAGAGAGGGGGTAAATAGAATATGGACCAATGAGTCATGTATAGACTTAATAAATGGAAGAGCTGATTAAGAATAGACAGGACTGATACAGAATGTAGTATCATGCAACAGAAAATTAAAACAAAATGTGGATGACTATTTATCAGAGGTATTATTGCAGTGATTTTCTTGCATGAACGTTGTAATAGATGTGACTTCTAGTATCACTTCTATCTCTAAATCTTATGAGTTGCTTTCTGTGGATTATCATTCTAGTCATGAGAATTCTTCTAAAGTGTAGAGAATTTTCCAAGCCATATCTTCAGAACACTAGTTCTGGTGGGTGTTAAAAGGTGCTTTATGAAACAAACAAACAAACAAGCAAACAAAAGACTCTGGTCAAATCAGTCTGGACAAGACTATTTACCATAGCCACTTCTTGGAGAATTAAAATGCACGTTTGCATTTTATTTTTCACATTTGCAAAAGTTCTGAGCAGTCTTGCATTAAAAATCCTTTTCAACTTGGAATAACCCAATACTCTCTGAACTTAATTGAATATAAAGCACTTTTTTAGTACACCTATTTGCCACCTAAAGAGATAGCATTCCTTGGAATATTAGCTTTAGAAACAGCAATTAATATAAAATAAAAGGAAAAAGTCCTTAAATGGGTGCATAATGCATTTTGAACACATTTACAAATGTTTACTATACAGTGGAGAAATTTTACATGTAGAGAAAATAATCTTTTCCCAGAAAGTGAAAAAGTTATTTAAGAGTTCCCCAAACACTGGCCTTTTTATACACACCAATCATATATTTCAAATATTTTGTATATATTTTTAAATACTGTCCTTATTTCTCATAATGAAATATCCAACTAATGAACCTAACTTGGAGAATTGCAACTTTTATTCTGGCTGTTGATATTTATTTCTACAAATTAACTTTATTATATTTGTAAAAATTATGCATCTTATACTTGTATCATTTTCATTCCATTGTAAACTCATCATTAGGAAAAGCTAAAAATAAAATGTTTAAATTTTTAAATCATGACATCATCATTGCTACAAAGATGAAAATGGTGACACTATTGACACTAAACTGTTGTCTGGGAGACAGTGCCCCCATGTGATAGCTCAAAATCCCACTCATTAAAAATGTTAAACACTCAATCTGGTGTATAAAATGTGGTTTAGAGCTGCCAATGCACAATACAAAAATCTTAAATATATTAAAGTTTACTAGTATATAATTAGAGTCACATTTTATTAATTTAATTGTGAGCATATAAATTCAAAGGTGAACATATTAGTCTCAAATAATGTAGATTAAATAGTTTGCTTCACTAATAGTTTCATTCCTTTTGTCTCTGGTCTGTCCTTCCTTGGATCAATTAACAGAGCTTACACAAATGCATTCTATAAATAAATAAATAAATAAATAAATAATGAAATCCTTCCATAATTCTACTCCAGTCATTCTTTAGATACTCATTTTCAACATTTGTGAACACTTAAGAGAATTTTTAATGCTTACCAACCTCTGAAAAATAAAATTATTTTCTTTATTAAACTGATTGCATTTTCCATGTGCTATAATTCAAGCACATGTGATGATTTTTAATTATTTTTATCCACTTGCCTGCTTTATTATGAGAATGTAAACTCTATTCAGAAAAGGATGATTTTTTTTTAAATTTACCTCCTGTACTTCCAATTTCTAGTACATAGTAATGGTTATCGAATGAGTGAGTGTTTGATTGAAAAGAACCATGTTTCCAATGAGTCTCTAGTGCCTAGTTTACTCCCTAATACATTACTGGGTGCTCCTGTGTTTTAATTAGGTTTCTCAAGGTCAGGTTTCATCTATGATTCATTTTTATATACACTGTTATTCCTATTATTCTGTTGTATATTTCATATACATTCAATACATTTTTGAACAAAATAATAAAAATTAACATTATAATCTTAATCTGTTGCTTCCACTTTCATTATCTACTCATATTGAAACTCTGGAAACTTGGTCTTCTTCACAACCTATTACAACCCTTCCTCTTCTAAACATCACAATAATCTTTTAAGTTCTCAAAACCATTGCTATGCAGCATGCAACAATGTTTAGTAAACCATTCTTCTTCCACCTGATTGTTCATGGCTTTCATGGAAACATACCCTCTGGATCTTTGAACTTTCTGATCACACACTCTTCTTTGTAGCTAGTTGTCTGTATTCATTTGGGTTTATTTATTTACCTTACTTTCTATATATCTTTGGAAATTTTATGAAACTTTAGATTTAAATTATAATTCTCTTTTTACTACCCTTGCACATTTCAGTCCCACAGGACCTTCTACACGTTTGTCTGTGGTTCAGTGTAAGTTCTTAACTCAAAATAGTCAAAAGCAAAATGTCTAATATATCTCCAGTGTATCCTTCTGTTAAGTATCTTTGATTAATGTAACTGGTAAAAACATTGTTAAATCACTATGGTTCTTATGCATTTTACATTATTCATTAACCTAGACAATATTTCTTTTTTTAAAAATGGTTGTGATTTTTATTTTATTTTATTTTTAGACAGAGAGAAGAGAGAAACATCAATGTGGTTGCCTCTTGTGCGCCCCCTACTGGGGACCTGGAGCACAACCTAGGCATGTGCCCAGACTGGGGAATCGAATCAGAGACCCTTTGGTTCACAGGCCGACTCTCAATCCACTGAGCTACACCAGCCAGGTAGACAATATTTCTTGAGTGTCTTCTATGTTTCAGGCACTGTTCTAGGTCCTAGAAACTAAACAAGTCCTGGCCCTCACGGGACTTATATGCTAATGGGGGAGGCATGCAAAGGGCATATAAATGAATAAAAATAATAAACGAGAAGTGCAATGGAGAAAATTAAGCAAGATAAAAGGAGTAAGAAGCGATAATGGAGATTGATGATTTATTTGGGATAGTCAAGGAAGATATCTTGGATCAAGTGATATATTAGCAGATATCTGAATGTATAAGGGAGGGAAGGAGGTGGAGATATGGTCATCTAGGGAAAGTTGTCTAGACAGAATGAAGGACAAGTACAAAGACCCTCCCCCAAATAAAACAAAAAACAAACACCTCCCCTACACACACACGTGCACACACATTTGTGATATGTTCAAAATTAACAAGGAGGCAGAGTGGAAAGAGAAAGAAGTAAAAGATGAGATTTGAAATGTACAAGAGAAACAAGATATGTCGGTCTTTGTAGGCCATTGTGAGGACTTTGTATTTCATTCTGAATGAGATGGGAAGACATCGGAGGTTTTTTATTTCGTTTTGTTTTGGTTTGGTTTTGTTTTGTTTGTTTATTTGATTTTCCCCCTAACTGAAAGCAGTGAATCTTTAATGACATCATTCTTGGCACCACGAGGCATATTCTGGCACAAGCCTTGCCATCACTACTGTACCTATTCATATGGCCATTTGAGGGTTTTAAGCAGAGTTTTGATAAGATGTTTCTAGTTTCTGCATTGAGAGCAAACAGCAGAAAGATAAAATTAGATGTTTAGCAGCTACTATGATGATAATCCAGGAAGGACATCATAATGGTTTGAATGAGGGAAGTGGTGGAAAGATGAATGTCTTTTGAACTTTAATTGAATACAGAACCAAAATGATTTATCAAATTTAATATGCAGTATGAGAGAAAGAATAAAGTCAAAACTGACTCATTTTAGCCCTCAAAAACTACAGAATGTACTTAACATTTACTCTAGGTAACTGTGTTGTACACAGAGCAGTCTTGGTGATGGTCATGTGCAGTAAGAGATGACTATCAAGTATCCAGTGGACATTCATGGAACTCAGTTGGATACCTTAACCCATAGTTCAGTTCAGCATAAGCTTATGCAGTTGGGAGATGATTTTAAAAATGTGAGACTGATTGATAGCTACTTTCTCTTCTATTGCCTCAATCCTACTTCTATACAGTCTCTTTTTTTTGCTTTCATTTATTTCTTTATTTTGTCTGCCATTATCCTAGTCCAAGATCTTGTGATCCCTTCTGCATAATGCAAACACTTGAGCTATTCTTTCTCCACTGGTATCTTCCCATCTCCAAACTATCTTACCTATTTTATATTTCATTGTTAGATTAATCTTACTAAAGCATAGCTACTATGCCTCTTTTGAACAAAATCTTCACTGGTTCTTATATTCAAAATAACACCCAACCACGTTAATCTTCCATAAACTATAAGAAGCTGTATTATTATTTCCTACTTTCTTCCACATGCTTTATGCTTTATCCAAGCTAATTTATTCATTATTTTGTGACATGAGCTGAACTATATGTCCTCAGGTAACTTATTTCTACATGTATAAATTCTATAGGTACAGTATTTTTCCTTCAAACACTACCTAGATAAATTTTTTCTTCATCTATCCATGAAAGAAATTCTTTCTTCATATAACCTTCCACAGTACATTATTTTTGGCAATATAAATTTTCTACCTTGTGTTATTCTTATTTGGGTATGTATGTATTTGCACACCTATGTGTTTCATCTATTCTATTATATATATGGCATGCTCTTTTAACTATTGATACTTTATATTTCTTCAAGGTGGTACTAATTTGTCAAATAAGCCTCAAAGACTCTAGCACCATATCTGTGTATAATGGGCATTCCATAAATATTTTAAATAAATGCTTCCCTGCTTCAAGTTGACTTGATTGTGAAAGCCTTTCTAGAGAAAAGGAGCTTGAAGAAGTATTCTTATAAAAAAAGAACATAAAACAGTGGGAAAAAAAGATGAGCCAGGCTTTCTCAGTGGAAGGAATTCCCTGAATATATAAACAATCTGTGGACATTACAGATCGGTTTGCTTAAACTGTACAGAGACACAAGTCAAGGAGTCTGAGCAATGTGGGCAGTGGCATAGGTCTGAGTTGCTGAAAGGGCCAAAACATACGTCAAAACAGCAGGATTTCATAAGAATAATGTGGATTCTTTATAAGGGTTGAACAAGGGTGTGACCTGATGAAAAGTAGAAATTGAAGAAATTATTTTTTAATTTGAACATCTTTTCTTATTATGTTTATTGTGATTATCATTCAAGACCTAAGAGGAAAATTTATTGCCTTCTTTTCTGCTTAAATTACTACCACTCACTATATTGCTACTTGTCATAGGTAAATATATACATGTAATACATATTATTCTTATATGTATCTCACATGTATAACAAATATAATATGTGTATATATAAACTCATATGTGTGTGTATAAATATATAAACAAAAAGATTCCCAAATATTTTACTTTTCTGGATCACTCTTCCCATTACTAAAGTACAGTCATCAACCAGAAGAAAGAGAACTGCTGGTTTGTAGAACAGAACATCTTGATAACACAAGAAGTGATGAAAAGCTGTAGAAACCAAATTCTTGTGGGTGACCTAGCCCTCAATAAAGACATTTTAGGAAAATGGATTTCCCGGTGCTGGATCCCTTTTCCCAGAAGCATCCAGCTGACGGACAACAAGCCTCTGAAGCACTCAGGGTGTATTTTGTTTTTTAAGGATACTGAGAGACTGTGAGGGCAGCCAGCACTTGTCACTTAGTATCTTTCCACTTTTCAATTGAAACTAATAGTCCGAACGTTTTTTAATATTTGTCATCTTCCACCCTCATAGGGTCATAGGCAGGATTAATGAGATAATGTTTTAAAAACAATTGGGCTCTTTGGCATAAAAAGGATAAACATAGATCAGTGTTTTTGTTATGATAAACTATGTAAGACAGCATGGAACTGGTTGTGCAATTTAACCGATTTTGAAGAAAAAGACTCAGAAGAACTTGATTTCTTTTTGGTGGAGTTATATATTGGTGTGAATACCTCAAAAGGAATATCTTGCATTTAATTTCTCTTTATCCTGAAAGAGAATTTAGCCATCCACTAAAATAATCAAGCCATATAATATAATATGTTAGCAAAGATTTGTATACAACAGCCTATTGGATAAGATTGGCTAGTCCTGAAAAAACGGTGAGCCGTCTTTTTTTTTTTTTAAATAAAGTTTAATTGAAACCCAGCATACTCATTTGTTACCTATGTTCTCTGGCTGTTTTGAAGCACAATATTAATAGTTGAGTAGCTGTTGCAGAGGCAGTATGGCCCACAAAATCCAAAATATTTACAATTTGTAGCTTTACTGATAAAGTTCACAGACTTCTGGTTCAGGGCAGAGGTTTTTCATCTTATACACATGTATTAATACATTCCATCAATAACAAGATGACTTTCTGCAAATTCCTTCTCATTTGTAAGATTTAGTTTCCTGTTTATTCATCTATAATAGCACCTGCTTGATAAAATTTTGATAAGCTTTAAATTCTAGATAGCTTGTAAAAACACTTAGCACAGTGCCTGGCACTTAATAAGACTGAGATAAAATAGTTATTGTTGTCATTGTTCTATAACACTAATTTAGAAAGCAGATGGAGCTCTGACATTATTAAGCATATATTTAAAATACTTTTTTACCTGCATTCAGGTAACATTCTCCCTGAACTCATTATTTAATGGTCCCAGTGCTCCTACAGGACTTCAGTGTTCACGTATGAACCTTGAAGAGATTCCACTTCCAATCAAGCAAAGATGGTGGTACAGTAGCTTTTTGTGACCAGCTAGTGATAATGAACCTTGCCTACATATGAGGATTGAGGAGAGTGAAACAAAAGAGCAGTAAAATTGGCAAGTAAAAAAAGATTTCTATTTAGTAGTATTATCCAGAGAATTTATAGGTAAACCAGATATCGTGTCATGAAGAATTCACTTTTTGCATGACGACTTCAAATAAAAGGATTTTGATAAAAGTAGTTAATATGAAAAGGCAAGTCATTCTGAGACACCCTGCTAACACCTATATGTGTATATTGATTACAGCGCTGTATAAGGGATGCAGAAGAGACAGGGGTCTTGAAGGCTGAGCGTTAAGGCAGAGGGCATGGCATACAAAGATTCCAGGAATACCGATTTCTTGTCTACCTGCAGGATTCCTGGCAATAAAAAAACAGAGTTAGAGATGTTTCTGGAACTTTTGTTAGGTATTAGGAAGTGCAATTAACTTTGACTGATAAACTATATGCAAAAGAATATGTGACATGCTCATTGGGTATACCTCAAGCATTATGATGTAAAGAAATAATGAACTGAATTGATGTTGGGTTTTGGATTGTTTGAATTTTTCTATAGTTTATGAAAAAACTAATGGCTTTTGTTTAAATAATAAATAACCAGTCCTTTTTAATGTGTTGAATCTATAGTGCTTAAAAGTGAGGGAAAAACCTTTAATCAGACTCATCAAGAAAAAGAAGAGAGAGGACCCAAATAAATAAAATCAGAAATGAAAGAGGAGAAACAACAACCGACATCAAAGAAATATGAAGGATTGAAAGAAAGTATTGTGGGCAACTATATGCCAAAAAAAATGGACAACCTGGATGAAATGGATAAATTCCTAGAAACATACAATCTTCTAAAACTAAACCAAGAAGAAACATAGAATCTGAATAGACAGATTACACTGAGTGAGACTGAAGCAGAAATCAAAAAATTCCCTAAAGACAAAAGTCGTGGACTGGATGGTTTCACAGGTGAATTTTACCAAACATTTGAGAAAAACTAACACCTCTCCTTTTCAAATTATTTCAAAAAAATCAAGAGGAGGAAAGGCTTCTGAACTCCTTTTATGAGGCCAGCATTATCCTAACTCCAAAACCAGATGAAGACACTACAGAGAAAGAAAATTATAGGCCAATATACCTGATGAACATAGATGCTAAAATCCTCAACAAGGTATTAGCCAACTGAATACAGTAATACATCAAAAAAATCATACACCATGATCAAGTGGGATTTATTCCAGGAGTGCAGGATTGGTACAACATTTGAGAATAGATAAATGTGATTCACCACAAAAAAATGAAGGATAAAAACCACATGATCATATTAATAGATGCAGAAAAAGTATTTGATAAATTCCAGCACCCATTTATGATAACAACTCTTAGCAAAGTGGGAATAGAAGGAACATACCTAAACATAATAAAGACCATATATAACAAACCCACTGCCAGCATCATACTCAACAGGCAAAAACTACAAGTGTTCCCCTTAAGATCGGGCACAAGATAGGGATGTCCAATTTCACCTCTCTTTTTCAACATTGTACTGGAAGTCCTAGCCATAGTAATCAGGTAAGAAGAAGAAATAAAAGGCATCCAAATTGGAAAGAGAGAACTTTATTTTCAGATGACAAGATACTGTACATAGAAAACCCCAAAGATTCCACCAAGAAACTACTAGAACTAATAAATGAATTCAGCAAAGTTGCAGGACATAAAATCAACATCCAGAAGTCAGTTTCATTTTTATATGCCAATAATAAACTAACAGAAAGGGAAATTAAGAAAACCATCCCATTCCCAATTGCTTCAAAAGGAATAAAATACCTAAGAATAAATCTAACGACGGATGTAAAAGACCTGTACTCAGAAAATTATAAGACACTGAAGAAAGAAATTGAAGAAGATACAAATAAGCGGAAGCACACACTGTGTTTGTGGGTAGGAAGAATTAACATAATCAAAATGTCTGTACTACGCAAAGCAATCAATAGATTCAATGTAATTCCTATCAAGATTCCAATGTCATATTTCACAGAACTAGAAAAGATGCTCAACATCACTAATCATCAGAGAAATGCAAATTAAAGCCACAATGAAATATCACCTCACACCTTTCAGAATGGCTTTTAACAATAGCTTAGCAAACGATAAGTGCTGGCAAGGATGGGGAACACTTTGCACTGTTGGTGGAAATTTAGATTGGTGCAACCACTGTGAAATCAGTGTGGACATTCTTCAAAAAGTTAAAAGTGAATCGGTCTTTTGACCCAGTGATCCCACTTCTGGGAATTTATCCCAAGAAACTCAAAACACTAATTTGAAAGAACTTAAGGAGGTCTGTGTTCATGGCAGTGTTATTTAGAACCACCAAGATATGGAAACAGCCCATGTCCATTAGCAGATCAGTAGATAAAACAATTATGGGACATTTACACAATGGAATACTCTTCAGCCATAAAAAAGAAAAAAATTATGCTTTGCAGCAGTGTGGACCTGGAGAACATTATGCTAAATAAAGTAAGCCAGTCATAGAATGACACAACCACCTGATTTCACTTATATGTAGAATCTAATGAACAAACTGCACTAACAAGCAAAATAGAGACAGAATCATAGAGAGCAGATGACAGCTATGGGTGGGGGAAGTTTAGGGAGTAGAGGGATCAAGCAAAAAGGGAAAAGGACTCATGGGCATGGAAAAGAGTGTGGTGAATATCAGAGGGAGGGAGTGTAAGGGGGCTAAATGGTAATGGAAAAAATACAATAAAATTTTTTTTAATTGAGGGACATGACATCCATCAGTGTGTTTCACTGTTTTATACAATGATCCATTTATATTCAAATGCAGATTTTATGTCAATAGAAGGTTTCCTTATTACATTTTATTTCCTATATGAGGTAAAAGGCTGATTTTATTTTTTTCATCTCTATATTCTTAGTGCCTAGCACAAAAGATACAGTCAATACATGTTTATTGAATAAACTGATGAATGACTGTGTTAAGGAGTCAGGCATCTTTGAGGATGATCGTGGCTCAGAGATATATGTTGGGATCTCTTGCCAAGAAAGAAGCCATAGTCAAGTGCACCACTCAATATGATGAAGTACAAAAAACTCTTTTAAGAGAAAATATAGCTCAAAAACTACATCCAGTTCTACATGGCATACAAGATCAGTTTGTTTTAGAGTCAGTTAAAGGAAAGAAATCTGAATTAAGGGAGATAAATGAACTACAAAAATAAACCAAACAAACAAACAGTGGACTAAACACAGTACCCAAATGACTGTGGATTTCATAGAAAATAAGGTATAGGAACATTGAGGCAGGATCTCTCTCTCTCTCTCTATATATATATATATATGCGTGTGTGTGTGTGTATATATATATGTATATGTATATATGTATATAAACATATATAATCATGTATATATGTATATAATCCTCAGCAAGATATATATATCTATATCCATATATATATATCCATATATATATATATCTTGCTGTGTACACACACATACACACACACACACACACAGAGATTAATCCAGGAAGATGAAATGTGGTATTCCTAGGCCTATTAGCCTAGTAGTATACATTGGCATAAAACAATGAAAGATTTGTATTCCTACTTTATAAATAGAAATAAGTCTTATTATATTCCCAACAATGGTTTTTGTTGGATTTATAGTAGATAAGGTTGAACATGTTCTTGGCATATTTTGTGAAGCTAAACCTGAATGGGGCTGAAACATGGCACACTTAGAAACCAGAGAGTGATATTTTATCTTACATGCTTACCTCAGTCAAGACTTAATATTGCACTAGTATAACCTATTGATAAAAGTGCAAAAAAGTTACTCATATTAAAACATAAAGGCAATTGTTAATTTGTTTGTTATTCTTCCAAAAGAAACAATTGTCCAAATTAGACATGTTTAATATTAATATAATTATAATAATTGACAAGAAATGATTGAGCACCTCTTTTGTCAATGTATGGTATAGGAGATACAACAGCGACAGTGAACTGTAAGTTCAACTACAGATTTTGCGTGATTATGATGTGTCAATGTAGATTTAAGCCTGATTAAAAATGTATCATTTTGGCAAGAAGTATTAACAATGGAAAAGGCTATGCATTGTAAATGCAGGGGTATATAGGAAATATTTGTAACTCCTTCTCAAGTTTGATGTAAACTTGAAAGTGCTGTAAAAAAATAAAAGTCTTAAAATTACAAAAAAGTCTAGGAAAACATTAAAAAACAGAACAGCGTCCCATTAATGTACTTTAGACACATAATTCAAAAATAAATGACCTTAATGTTCAAAAGAATAAAAGATAAAATTTTTAATTTTGGCAGGGAACTGAAAATTATAGTACAGAACCCAATTGAAATTCTGGAGTGCAGACTTCTGAATGGGGAACGGTGGTGTGATGAGCTACTCGGCCCCTCTTCTCAGTGAAGTCATACTGGTCACAATTAAAAATGAAAGTACCAATTATTTAAAATCTCTGGAAGTTATCTTTAGGGAATATAGCAAATGAATAAATATTTATTTAATAAAATCTACTAACTCTCAGTAATAGCAGGGAGAGTACTAGCAGTTGAGCCACAAACAACACCCTTCCCCATCCCCTGCTCAGTGTAACAGAAACTCTACAAAAAATCTGGGAGAAAAAGAACACAGGGCTCCCTACCACCTGACTCTCGGTGTACTCTTATAGTACTTTTCTAAAGGGGCAGCTTGGCAACATTTCTCATCCCACCCAGCTCCGTGTTGCAGATCTATTACAGCCCAGAGTACCTGAGAGCTATGGAGTCCTTTCCTTCATCTCATTTTATTTACAACATAAAATCTCTATATTTGGCAAAGTGAGCCTCAAATACTGGTTCCTAACTGCTCTCACTCTAGTTTGACCTTGGAGTGGAGGTACTGTATCTCAAAAACAAAATGAGAAGACCAAAGGGCACTGTCCTCCCAACACCCAGCTCATAAGTCAGGCATGCTTATCTGAGAGAAGTGGGCAATGTAAGTTAATGCCAACAGCTCTGGGGAAATGGCACAGACTTTTCTCCCTGTGGTGAGATGTAGACCATAGAGAAAAGAGTTCCATGGCTCTCCCCAAGGCAACTGATTTTATTTGAAAAAAAGAGTGCCAGTAAATTCAAACTTAAGTGTGATCTTGAAAACAATGGAGGTCTTGGTGTCAAGTGATTAAGAGGTATATAGTAGCTCCATGAGAACAACAAGAAAAACTATAGATCACCTAGTTGTTTAAAGGAAAACTCTGGGAAAAAGAAAGCTAAGTAGAACTCTAATGAAATTGGAACAACTCTCAAGGACTCGTTCAAAGACAACCCTTGAAAAGGGACCTGCATTAAATTGGAGCAGATAGGAGCAACTGATGCCCAGGATATGGCTGAAAACTATAGAGCAATCAACTGACCGTAGTGGAGGTTAATAACTTGGTAAATATAAAACCAACAGAAGCACACAGCTTTAGGAGGAGACCACACAAAGACACGGTCAAAGAAGGACTTGGTAAATGCACTATCTTCTTAGGGAGACGGTGCACATGGCCAAAGCTGTGCCCTCTCAGATGTGATATCGGGCCAAAAAATACATTTAGCCAGCTATCACTGTAGGGGAAATAGGTATCGCTACAATAGCCTATCAAGTCACTAAACAAAATCAAACAACACAGGACCTGGATGATGGAGGGCAGGAATGATTAGTATCACATGTTGTTACAATATAGTAAATAAAATATCCATCTTAAAAAAGTATAAGACATGCAAAAATAGCAAAATGTGAGCCTTACTGAGGAAGAAAAAAGCAGGCAATAGAACTGCTATTGACTGTTGAGAAGTGAGACAAAGACTTCAAACCAGCTATTACAAAGTATGTTCACAGAACTAAAGAAACCATATTCAAAGAGTAAAAGAAAGTATGACTAAATTATTCACAAAGAGATAACTAGTTATAAAAACTAGTAGGGAAAATTATGGTGCTGAAAATTTGAATAACTAAAGTGAAAAATTTACCAGAGGTGCTCAGTCACAGATTTGAATTTCGAAAAAAGAATTGGTAAGCTTGTAGATATGTTGATAGAGATTAAACAGTCTTAAGATCAGAAAAAAAGAATGAGAAAAATAAAACCTTAAAGAAAGTGAGTCATAAGTAACCTTACAAACATACACATAATAGAAGTACCAGAAGGAGTGATAAGAAAGAATATATAATGAAGAAATAATCATTCAAAACTTTTCAATATAATAAAAATGTTAATATAAACATCCAAAAAGCTCAAAAAAAATTCAAGTAGGATGAATACTAAAATCAACCTCCCAGACACATCATAGCAATGATGCTGAAAAACAAAGAGAAAAATTTCAGCTATGACACCAAAAGCATAAATAATATTGAAAGAAGAAAGAAAAAAAATCACTTGGACTTCATCTAAAAGAAAAACTTATTTGTTTTAGAGAATACCATCAATAAATTGCAGACAATGCACTGACTAGAAGAGAATATGTACAAACATATATGTGATAATGGACATTCATTAAGAATATAAAAATAAGCCTTCAAACTTTTTGTTAGAAAGACTGAAATCACAATTAAAAATGGACACAGCATCTGGACAGGCTACAAGTAAGATACAAATATAATAAGCACATGAAAATATGTTATTTTTAAGGAGCCCAAGAAAGGCCTGGAAGATATGTGTTTGTGCATGGGTGTATGTGAGAGGGAGAGAGAGAAATTAAGGAAGACATGAATACTGTTCGCAAATGCTTGAAAGCGCCACATGGCTTTGTATATGGAGAAATATATCTGTTGACAGAAATAAAATCACAAGGGGGAATTGTCCCTGATGAAAATTAAAATAGTTAAGAGTCAAATTCTCAAGGACTTAATGACTTCAACTGGCAGGTGTGTGTGTATCTGTGCATGTAAGGTGAATATTAGTTAACAGCTGTGAATTATTTTCAAAATAAACTTGTTCTCTATCCTTATTTTCAAACAAATTCTTATTGTTTTGGGAGCTGTACATTTTTAAAAATCCCTCAAATGACAGTTAAATTATAATTATAATACGATGGTATCAAGTTTTGTAATTAATAGATTTTGGTATGTATTATTTTTATTTTAATTGATGTGGAATATTTGTTACATGCCGGTACGATAGACCAAATGTTGTTCGGATTCCGTTTGTCAGCCCAGCTCCCTCATCATCCAAACGCTGAGAGTATTTCCTGCTAAGAAGTACTTACTTCTCTCTCTAGACAATTATACCAATAGGTGCTAGTCAAAAAGAGCTTCCTCACTTCTAGCACTCCCCAAGTAATGATCAACAGATGTGGGGACAAATAAAGATCTGTCTCCTTTTTCCTCAAAGATGAATAACTCTATAGTGTGATTTATGCTCTAGAGAACCTGGTGAATTAAGAAAAGTCTAGATGCTACCTAAGACCTCATCCTTGTTTTTCAAAAAAAATTTTTTTAAAATAATCTTTTATTTCTTTACTGGTTTTTCTGAAGAGCATTCCTTTAGTAAATCATGTGCACATTAGTACATGTTTCGTCCTTGCTTCCAAAGAATCCAACTTAAAATAGCTGATACCAGGATTGGTCTTAAAAATTAGACACTAACAATGGAAATCTGGAGCTGGATCACCCCCATGTAGCTGAAAATTATGACACCGTCACTGGTGGAAATGGGAACGATATGCCATCGAAAGAGATGCACTGACTTGTGTAATCTCTGGGGTATTAATAGGTCCGGGGTGTGTGTGGTGGTGATCAGAAAGCCTATGAAATTAAATTGATGTGTACGAGACAAATTGATGATTTGAAGAAATAAATCACAGGTTTAGGATGATTAATCACTAATTAAAGCAAAATGTGAGTCAGATAGTATACCTGGCAGCATTTAAAGAGCCATTAATCTCCTGTAGGTGAATCACAGACAGAATAGAAGCCTGACCCCAGGATTTCATTGCAAGGTTAGCATAAAAGGCTACATTATTATTAGCCTGGGAAAATCTCCAATGTCAAATTCAGGCTATTGATATAAAAAAGTTGGACTCTGGCATATAAAATTGAAATATCTGGATAAATACCCTGGAAAACTCTGAACCCAATATCTCGTGAAGTCTTGGGGCCCACAGAAGTTACCTATATCCCCTCATTGGAAGATAGAGACCCTCCAATCTTTGGAGACTACGCAGGAACACCAAGTGTGTCAGGTGCCTTAAAAGATGATGCTTCTTTCCTCAGAATCAGTGTTCAACTACGTTGTGATCACCAGACTCATAATGAGGGTCAAATTTTAGCGTGACTTAAATGGAGTGGTACTGGCTCTGCTAAAAGAATATGAGTATATGATAAAAGAGTTACAGCAGCTGGCTAACTTATACTATCACATACAAGAAGAGCATTCCTGGTCGCGGCTCTTGAGGGTTGGATCTAGAGGGGTAGACCATAAAGGCAGGTAAGGGAGACTTCTCATCTGAAACATCCTTGTAGATATACCCAGAAATAATATTTAACTTGGGTACCCCATGTACCAGTAAGTTGACACATAAAATTAACCATCACAATCACAATGCCATGTAGGTGGAAAGAGCATGGAGTTAACCTCCATGCAATCTTTCCAATCTTTTAAGAATGTGGAAGAGTACTGTGTGGTAGTTACCATGGACACCATTAAAGAGCTTAGATGTTAATGGAGGGTTAGGAAGCCATTGTACTGCCCGAATGATTGTTGGGTCAAAAAAATGTGATGCTCCACCCGAAGAAAGTTTTTGGGAAAAGAATCATTGGTTTTTCTCAAAAGAATAAAATAAAAAAAGAATAAATTATTTTCTGCAGGGTCCTCAGTTTTGGAGATCACCAGTGAGAATCTGAACATGGCATCGAGGAACCCAAGCATGACACATACATAAATCTCCCATCTCAGAGAAGCTATAAATGTCTGGCAAGACCAGACTGAACACAAATGAGCTTATGAAGAACTCAATAAACTATCTACAGTGGAGTAAAGTTAGGAGACTGCTACCTCCATGCTCCTCCTCATTTCACTAATAGAAAAGGAGCTTGTTTCTAAAAAAATGTAGAAAGAGAAGTTGTCACAAAGCTGCCTTATACCTTATGTTACCTGTTTTAAATAGCCAAGGTTACAGCTCCAACCTGCACTGGGGGGAAGGAAAAAGGAAATTTTGAACCATGTTTGAGATTAAAGTTTTTAAAGCATATAGAACTAAATACTCAATGAAAGTACAAACAGCCTGGTAATCAACATTTTCTTAAAATTATAGAATCTGATTGCAATGTTATTAAGGGATACACTACTACCCAGTGGGAAAGGGGGTTAAGCACAATATAATTAGGGGTGGCAGTTGCTGTTAAATCATGAAGTCATTCATGTTTATTTTTCAGTTAATTTAAATTTAACAATAAAATGATTAAATTAAGAAATTATTAGAAAGTTATTGTGTAACACATAGAACTAATGGGAAGTCTAGAGAATTTGCTATGGAATTAGGATAGGAAACTAAACAAAAGCACCCCAGCTCTCAGTTCTCTACCACAAAAAGTGAATGGTCTCCAATTATATTTTACTTTCTGTGTCATTCAGCTCAAGAGTCAAGTACTGGGTGACTTCCATTGGGCTCAAGTTAAGTCTAAGAGCTATCTGTTGACTGTACGAGGGGTTTTTGGGGAAGATTTTATTAGAATCTCTGAGGGTCATTTGCTTTTGCAGTAGAAGAATGTGATGTTTGAATTTACTGACCTACCAGGACTGCACCCAAAGGTATAGAGTTTTCTAAAATGACATCAGTTTGCTATCAGAAAAGAAGTTAAAATAATTTAAAACATCCACTATTTAGAATGAGAACTGGGAGCAAAAAAGGATCAGTTTTTGTAATAAGGCAGAAGATCTTCAATGTAAGATGAGTTGATCTCAAATAGAGAATGCTGAATCTAGTGACTGTGTTTACAGGTGGAGGTGTGGTGGTTTTAGTAGAGGGTAAACAGGGCTGGAAGAGTGGTGAAACAGACAGGGCATGCCGACATTATTGAGACTAAGCTCTAGATGATAACTAATCTGTTGATATTTCAATTTATTTTTTTTTTCATATAATGAATCTGTTCTCTAGCCCCATTAAATGTGTACATTTAATTTTATTCTTTTTTTCCTTTACAGTTACACAATTTTTCACTCAAATAAATATGACATAGATGTTAATATGTTAATTATAGGTCAACTGTTATAATGACATTCAGTTCAGTGAAACTTCATGCTCTTTAAAAGTCCATCATGTGTGTATAGCAGCCCACAGGAGTGTTTTGGAGCTGAAAGTCCAAAGTACTTGCTCATCTAAATACAGATTTTTCAGAGAATTATTCATGCATAACTAAAATTTTGCCAAAGAGTGAGTAAAATTAAAGCTGTTAACTGCCTTAGGAATCTAATTTTATATTGACAAATTAATTCTTACATTTTTAAGGAATCCTCAGAATTTCCATATCTTATTTTATGTAAATCAATTTCAAAGAGATTTTTAGTAACTTACTTTATATTACCTGTTAACACTTAGAAAATCTCCTGGCATAACACCATTGTGTGTTCATCATATATTGATCCTATGTGGCAGGCTATGAATTGTATGATGAATTAGCTCATATAAATTAAATTTACATAAGCAGTTAGGTGATTGGAAAAGGTATTCAGTGGGTTTTGATAAGGTATGGAGAACTATATTAGCCAGGGTTCTCCAGAGAAACAGGTCTGATTGTGTGTGTGTGTGTGTGTGTGTGTGTGTATGTGTGTGTAGTGAGAATGAAAGGGATCTTGAGAGCAAGAGCTAGAGATTTTAAGGAAATGGAGGAATTGTGAAGGCTGGCAAGTCTAAAATCTTCAGAGAGAGCTTTCAGTCTGGAAATTCTGGGAAGAATAAATGTAGCAGACACGCAGAATTCTTCCTTCTTCGAGGGAGTCAGTCTTTTTTTGTTTTGTTTTGTTTTCCTTAAAACCATCAACTGATCGGCCCATCTAAATTATTGCAGGTGATCTACTTTATTCAAAGTATACTGATTCAAATGTTAATCTCTTCTAAACAAATTCCCTTACAGCTATATCAAGACCAACGTTTGGCCAAATATCTGGGTACCATGGTCTACCCCAGCTGACAATAGAATCAACCACAAGAACCATTTCCCATTAAAAAAAAAAACGCGTTACAGTTGTCCACATCAAAAAAAAATTGCCCAGATACATTGTGTCTGACACCTTTTTAGAATATTACTATATCAGAACTAGGAGAGGCTTCACTCAGAATCTCAACTTTCTGTGATAATTTTGGTAATTTTTGGTGATTTTTTGTTTCTGTTTCTTTATCTTTAAATAGTATAAAAATATCCTTTTAGAAATACTATAAAATTATATATATTAAATACATGACATTTAAAATATTTAATACCCACTAATACTGCCTTTCTGTTAAAGAAATATTTTATTTATTTAATTTTAGAGATGGGGGAAGAAGAGGGAAAAGGACATTAATGTGAAAGAGAAACATCAGTTGGTTGCCTGTAGTACACACCCCGACCTGGACTGAACCACAACCAAGGCACATGCCCTGACTGGGAATCAAATTTGCGACCTTTCGCTGCCCTGTGGGAAGATGCCCAACCAACCGAGCTGCATCAGCCAGGGCCACTAATACTACCTTCAAACTCATTCCTTCCTTCACACGTCAACCATAGTAATTTACTAAGGTGTTCTGGGCAATGAAAACAAAATAATTCCTCCAGGCAAATTTATTTCACATAGTCTCCTTTCAACACCACAGAAATTATCACTAAAACATTCTGAAAGACACAAAGTATTTATTAAGAATAACTTACTTTGCATTCAAACTCTATTATAGAAAATGGTTAGGCAAAGGTATTTTTCCAAGGCAAATATATAAACTATACTATTTTGCAAAGTATCCTCCTTTGTTGTAGTTTATTGCTAAGTAAATATTTTATGAAGTGATTAAACCTGTGATATGTTCTGAATTTGCTTGAAATATCATCTTTTGTTTCAAAAGAATACAACATACCACATTTCTACAGTAACAACGTGTCAATGATATTTACATAACGATTTGGCTATCCCTGCAAATGTATTAATGAGTAATTTACCCATATAAATTTTCTATCTTTTAACACTGTATTGAAAGCCCACTGTGTATCTATTATACATACATTGAAACCTGGCCTTATAATCCTTGAATATCTAGTTTCAGTATTGGTCTTGGGTGTGTTTTACATGCTACTTGATGTCAGTTGTTGATGGGATCCATGATTTTTCAACTTTGAAAATGTGTGAGGTTGGTATAATTCGACTAGTAAAAGACTTGTTGCATTTGACAGAAAACTACAAATCTGCCCCAGGGACTGCTCTAAATCTGAGGAGTAAGTTAGTGATTTCCCAGGAGGTACTTAGAGATATATTTTATAATGTTAGCATTGCCTATTCCCAATTGAATCATGTTTTGATGAATGTAAGAGGTAGTGCAGCATTGTATCAATAAAAAGAACACACTGATAAAAACCCAGTTTTGGCTTCCTGTCTAGGCTCTGCCACACTGTAAGTTTAGGTAAGTGAATACACATTTCTAAATTTTTATATAATGTAAATTTTTATATATGTAAAAAGAGTGGCTGGAGGTGGTTTGGAAAGGACTGTGTCTAAATAGTCTTCCTGCTAAAGCATTAAATTTTTCTATTATAATGTAAGCTATTTTTGACTTTGCTTGTCATGTGGAAGTTTTAATCACTGTGCTCATATTTGGAAAGTCTTACATTTGTGAGAGCTATTTTATCATTTTTAATATAGATGCAGCTAAATTGGTACTTTGGGAAATTGTTTTTGCCCATATGAAATATTGGTATTCTATGTTATTTTAGTATTAGAAATTTTGGTCTTAAGTGAAACAAAATTCACTTTCTCCACCTTCATCTGAACATAAATAATGAACTTGATGAAATCAGTTGGATTGATCAATAAAATTGCTTTTCCAACTCTTTCATACATACAATACATATACATTCATAAAAGGTGTCTTCATTTGTATAACTTGAAAATATGACCACATCAAAACTACAAATATTTATTGTCTTCTAATTATAAAACAATCACTGTTGCTCCTACTTTGTTTACATGCTCTTAATAATTTATTGTAGCATTTATTTAATTAACCTTTTACATATTCATTTATTCAGGGTCATGAATTCTTAAGGAACATTAAGATACACTTGTCCTACCATGCCAACAATTCTTAAATTATGTATCAGATTGATTTTCTCAAACAAATTCTTAATGAAATTATTTTAATCTGTTTTATTTGAGGTATATTAACATATTGAAATATAAATAATATATATTTACTTCTTTTACACATACAAGTCAATAAATTTTGACAAATATGTATTGTTGTTTAATCAACAAAATCATAATATATAACTTTACTATCTGCTCATGCTTCTCTGTAATCAACATTGTTCTCCCAACCCTCCTTGTTTACAACCAATGATATGCTGTCACTGTAATTTTTCCTTTTCTAGAACTTTATATAAATGGAATCCATAGAATACATGGTCTTTATATGCGTTTTTGTTAATTAACATAATGTTTTGAGATTCTTCCATGATGCCATGTGTCAGTAATTGGTGACTGATCTAGGTCATCAATATTTCCATATACACTAAAGAACCAGCTTACTAATTCAAAATAAACCTTCTTGGAATTAATTGAATTTGCATTGAATCTGCAGAGCAAATTGAATATAACTGACATCTTAAGATTATTGTATCTTTCAATTCATCAATGTAGAATTTCTCTCCACCTATTAAAGTTTTCTTTAATATCTATATGCAATGAATTATAATATTCAGTGTCTTGGTCTTGCACATGTGCTATTAAAATTTATCCCTAAGATTTTAATTATATTTGATGCTGTTGTGCATAGTAATTTTGCATATAGACTTTGCTTACTGTGATATTGCTAAATTCACTTATTTTTCATTGTTTTTGTCACTGTATATTTATTAGGATTTTTTAGTAGATTCCCATGTTATCTATTAATAAATACATATTATTTATTTCCAATTCTTATGGTTTTTTTTCCTTTGTTGTCCTGATGATAATCTCCACTATAATTTTCTCTATATGAGATGGCAATGAATATTATTGTTTTGTTTATGATCTTATGGGAAAATATTTAGTCATTCAGAGGCACAGATGTATAGATGTCTTTAATCAAACTAGTTTCCTGAGAGTTTCTTTTATTAACATAAATGGATATTGAATTTTGATTAATGCTATTTCTGCATCTATTCTGAATCTATCGAGATAGTTATTTATTTTTCACTTTTTAGTTTACTAATAGACTGAATTATAATGATTGACTTTTGGATGTTTAACCATCCTTACATTCTCAGGATAAACTTAACTTGGTTATGATGTGTGATTCTTTTTATGTATGCCTGAATTGATTAACTAAATTTGGAATAAGTATTTTATTATCTGTGTTCAGAAATATTTGTCTGTATTTTTTGTAATAACACTTTCTAATTTTGTTATCAGATTAGTGCTCCTTCATAAAATGAACTAAGAAATATATCCTCTCTTTTTATTTCCCAGAAGAGGTTGTAGAATTGTATTACTTTTAAAGTGATAGAATTCACCAGTGAAGTTTTATGGGCTTAGAGTTTCTTTGTGGGTAGGTTTTTAACTACAAGTTTAATTACTTTTAAGTATGTAAAATATTTAATTATGTATTTAATTTTAAATGAATGAGCTTGGCAATAGGGTTATTTTGAGGTACTTGCTTATTTTATATCAGTTATTAAAATGGCATACTGTTATTCAAAATATTCCCTTATTATTATTTTAATGTGGTGGGATCTGTAGTAATGTTCCTTAATAAAATTCTGATATTGGTCATTTGTGGTTTCCCTATGTTTTTCTCATTAGTTTACTAGAAGTTTCTAAATTTCATTGAACTTTTAAAGAAGATTAATTTGGGGGTTCTTTGTTTTTCTGTTTTTTTTTTTTAAATTTAGTTTACTCTTACCTGGTAGCTCCTTCCTTCTGATTATTTTTGGATTAATTTTTCTTTTCTTATTTTATAGTCACTTAAAGCAAAATCACAGGTCAATGACTTGAAAAATTTCTTGTTTTAAATGCTGTGAAATTTTTCTTCAAAACTGCTTTAGCTTCATCCCACAACATTTAAAATGCTATACATTCATTTTTATTTAATTAAATGTATATTTTAATACCCCTAATGATTTTCTCAGTGGGCAATTGCTTATTTAGAATGCACTGTTTAATTTCTAAATATTTGATTTCCAGAAAACATTTCTTATTGGTTCTAGTTTAATTTTTCTGAGGTCAGAAAATATACTTTGCACAGACGTTTTTCTTTTAAACTTATAACTATTTTTATTGCTCAGAATACATGTATGTTTCATTTGCTTTTGAAAAATAATGTGTATTCTTCTGTTGTTTGGTGGAGTTTCTGTAAATAATGACTCAGTTGGTCAAGATAGTTATTTTATTGAATATTCTATTATATCCTAATTGATTTTTCAGTCTAAATGTAATTCTCTGAATTACATAGAAAAAAATGTGGAAAATCTACTATAAATTTGTATTTTTCTTCTAGCTTTACAAGTTCTTGCTTTATGTGTTTTGAGGCTAACTTACCAGGTTCATATACATTTAGGACAATTTCATTCTCTTGATAAGTGAATTTTTTATCAATACAAGGTTTTCTTCATCTGTTTTATTTTTCCTCTGAAATCTAATTTTTCTGATATTTATGCCACAGCTCCAGCTGTCTTATAATTAGTCTTAACAAAATACATCCATTTTCCGTCTTTCTTTACATTTAATTTACCTGTGTCTTTATATATAAAGTGGTTTTACTTTTTGTTGTTGTTAGACATATATGATCATGTCTCACTTTGTTATCCAAGACGGCAATGTCTAATTTTTAATTTGAGAGTTTAAAATATTTTCATTTAATGTAATTTTCAAAATAGGTTTAACTATGCCATATCATTAAAAAAAATTTCTTTTCTGGTATTTGTAGTTTAGTCTGTCTCTTTTCTTGCCTTCTTTGAAAGGATTGACTATATTTTTATGATTCTAGTCTATCTCCACTTTGACTTATTTGGTGTTCTCTTTATTTTATTTCATCTTTTATTGTATTTTTTCAATTACCATTTACTCCCCTACACCACTTTCACCTCCACGCATCCCTCACTGCCCCCAGCAGCCAGAGGGTTGGGGTTTTGGGGGCTCAGGAGACCCCGCATGACATCCTCTCATTTAATTTTTTTTAGCAGTTGTCCTAGGGCTCAGTATTTATCTTTAACCTAAGACAGCCTACTTTCAAATAACAATATATCAATTCATGAATAGTATAAGAAACTTAAAACTATATACCTCCATTCTTCTCCTCCATTTTTCATGTTATTATTATTGAGGCTTTATTTTACATATTTTATTAACATTACAAAACTAGTATTTTAATTCTGCTGTGTCAAATTACTACATATCTGGTGGCTTAAAACAATGCAAATTCATTCTCAAGGTTCTGGAGATAAGAAGTTGAAAATTTATCTTCAGGGCTGTGTTCCATATGGAAATTCTGGGCAGAATTTGTTTCCTTGCCTCTCCCAGCTTACAGAGGTTGCCCACATTGCTTGGCCGATCCCTTCCTTCACCTTGCAAAAGTGGCTTCCTCCTCCACCGTCTTTTTCTCTCATCCGGTCTTCTGGTTCTTTCTTAGACAGCTATCTCCGTTTTCATAAGGAGGCTTGTGATTAAATTAGGCCCAGACCCAGGACTATCTCCCCATCTCAAGACCTTTACCTACTCACATCTGGATGTTACTTTTGAACGTAAAGTAATGTATGTATAAATTCTGGGATTAGAAAGCGGGCATCTTTACAGAACAAATATTCAATCTACCATATTCATGATGTATTGTTATTTCACTTAAAGCAGTAGATTATCTTTTAAAGAGATTGAAAATGAGAAAAAAAGTCTTGCACATTTCCTCACATATTTACCGTTTCAAAGTTTAATAGCTTTGTATAGGTGCAAATTAAATCTGGTGTTATTTTCATATCTCTTAACACTTATTTTTATGCATGTCTATTGGTAATAAATGATCTCAGTGATTACTTGCTGGAAAACCTGTATATTGCATTGCTTTGAAAAATTATTATTTGGCTGAATATAAAATTTAGATTGTTAGTTTTTACAAAAAATTTCAGAACCTAAAAGATGTTGCTCTATTTTTACTTTATTTATGTAGTTTTTGACAAGTTTGCTATAATTCTTATCTATGTAATGTGCCTTTTTTCTGACTGCTTGTAGGCTTTTCTCTTTGTGACTAGTTTTCAGCAGTGTGCCTTGTTGTTTGCATCTTTCTTCTGTTTCGGTTTTAATGAGCTTCTCAGGTCTGTAATTTTTATACCCTCTATAAAATCAGAGGGTGGGAAATGCCATATTTCTTCAAACATGTTCTCTGTCACTCTTCTCAGACTTTTATTGCATAATGTTAAATTGCTTTGTACCATCAGACTTCACTGATATTCTTTTGCTTTATATTCAATTTCTTTTCTCCCTGTGCATCATTTTGAATAGTTTCAGGGGTTTTTTTTTCTATCTTAAGTTTCCTTATCTTTTACTCTGCAGGAATTAGTATGCTACCATGTTACTAATTTTATTTTGTGTATGTTTTTCAGACATTGTATTTTTTTCCTCTCTAGAAGTATTATTTGTATCTCTTTTTACATTATTCTAGTTATCATGGTATATTTTCCTATAATTTTCAAAGATATGGAAAACAGCTGCTTTAGTGACCTTGTCTGATAATTCCATCATCTCTGTCATTTTTCCATCAGTTTGTATTGACTTTCTCCTGCTTTCTGCCTCTTTGCAAGTTGAGAATTTTTTAATGAGTAAGGGACAACGTGAATTTTACACTGCCATTGCTGGACTTTGTTCTATACCTTTAAACGATGTTTGACTTGGTTCTGGAATAAGAAATCTATTACATTCTTTAGAGGCTTGCTCTTCCAGTTTATTATGACAAATACAAAGTAGCCTTTAATCTAGGGCTAATTTAACCCCTTAATTACATTTTTAAGGCTTCTTCTGATGCCTCTTGTATTATTAATTCTTTCCTCTCTGCCTGATGGGAAAACATAAATTTATGATTCTTCTCATAAATATCCAAAGAATTACTAAGCCAGAGAGCAAAACGAACATTTCTACCCATTTTTGGAGCTTTCATTGTCTCTCCCTGGTACATATTCTTCTGTATTTTGTTCACAAATTATAGTCACCTTGGCCTTCCTAATTTTTAATCTGTTTCTCCAACTCAGAGAGTCCCTTGGGATCTGTTTTGAATCCCCTTCCTTACGCTGTTGGCTGGAAATTGCCTTCAGGTAAGAAGCTGGGACAATCAAAAGGCTTACCTCATTTGTTTCCTTTCCCTCCAGGGTCATATCCTGCTGCTCATTTCTAATGTTTGAAGGTTGTCACTTGATACATTTTGTTTTATTTTTGTTGTTGTTGTTGGAGATGGGAAGGTAAATAAAATCTCTTACTCATGGCTAAAGGCTAGAGGCACAAGTAATTTAGAATGTATTTTAATACAATTATTTTTTGCAGTTATTTTTTTCTTGTGCATTACCCAGAACAGTAAGCATAAGTGAATGTAGTATTTATTTGAGAGGTCGCATTGTTAAGCCATATTGTCACAGATTTATTCAGAGAGCATAATATTTGTTCAAATAACTATATGTTATGTTCGTTATTCCAATTTCACTCATAATATCCTTTGAAGTGTCTTATGAATTCCATTGTTGCAGTGATTTATGAAACCGATCTTTGGAATCTATATATTAGAAGGACTCTTGAAATTTTAATTTAATATTTTGTCTTGGCCGGTGTGGCTCAGTTAGGTTGGTCATCACCCCACAAAGCAAAAGGTCACAGGTTCGATTCCAGTCAGGGCACATGCCTGGGTTGCGAGCTTGGTCCCTGAATGAGGTGTATACAAGAGGCAACCAATTGATGTTTCTGTTGCTCACGGATACTTCTCTCCTTCTCTTTCTTCCCTCCCTTCCTCTCTCTCTAAAAATATAAATAAAATCTTTAAAAATTTTTTAATTTAATATTTAAAAAATTATTTGGTTAATAAATATCAATCACTCTGATTTTAAAAATTAGCATAGGCATAGGGATCATTATATCAGAATTTATATTATATTATATTATATTTTATATTATATTATATTACATTATATTATATTTTTAGGGTGGGGAGGTTCTTGACTTCATGTAGGAAAAATTTCACAGCACGAGTTCAGATGATTATGAGGGTACATTTATTAAAGCTGGGGACGGTGAAACTAGGAAGGACTTAGCATAGAGGAAGAAACAGGAGAGCTGAGGCTGGGCTGTCCTAATTCACCGGTAAGTAAGAGAAGAGGGGGCCTTGGGGACTGGTTCAGGGGACTAACCTGGGATGAGATGCCACTGCTCACTGCTGTCCTGATTGCAAGTCTTGAGGTACCTTAGAGTTTAGGAGATGTGAGCTTGTGGGTGAAGAAATGAGGGAAGAGGAGGAAAGAGAATGGTGTGGATGGCTGCCCAGGGGGAGAGCCTGCCATATCAGGATTTTACATTATTAAATATTTAAGAAATATATAATAGTATGGTTAATTATAAAATCCAATAATAATTTGTTTTTTCATGAGGATGTCTTTCTTAGATAGATTTCTTTATATGCACATTCATTCATTCATTCATTCATTTTCCAATGACTTCTTTTTTGCCTACTATAGAGCACAGAGTCCGAGAAAAAGGTAAGAACAATATAATTCCTAAAACTTAAAGCATAACACAGTGTCCCCATCCATTTAAAATGTGTTGGTATTATTGACAATTTAGGGAGCTCCCTGAAACTTGAAAATAATGAAAAGCTTGTGAAGGCCCAAATCCCCTTCTCTAGTCTACATGGCTGAATTTGATCTCTGACTTCATTAGCTTAACACCATGTTGCAACGTTTGGGGCCTTATGGTCATCCTATTATATTAGTTATTTTAAATTTTCTTACTTCTTACTGTGGACTTTAGCAGTAGCGGTTAGAGGTTGTGCCAAGATTAAATGTTGCCAGCAGAAAGGCAATCAAACAGCGTTTATGTTAGACACTCAGTGGACTGATCCTTCACAACGGAACGCTGACAGTGTTTGAGGGAGAGCTCTTGGTAAGTTTGAGTCTGGTTTTGCCAGGAAGCCGGTATGAAAAGTAAGTAAGTGAAAGGGTCATCTCAAGTGAATTCCTCAACTGTCATTTCTTAATCCAAGGGTGGAGAATGTAGAGATTAATTTGCTAATTGCCTATAGTTAATATTTTATAGCTCATCATGGTTCTCCAAGGTTATTTTTAATCTATAAGAGGATCTTTTCTCAGAAATAAATTCTGCCTCTGTCCTCAGAACCTCTTCATCTAGTCTTTGACATTCTTCTCAATTATGACTTCTTAATCTCCTTTCCCCTGCTCTTCGTAAGATAATAGAGAACTCTCTTGATCTGGGTTTCACCTGAGATCCTGTTCTCTCCTTTTCACCTCTGTTATATGCCATTATGTCTACTCGAGGCTCCGGGACAGTCACAGAACAACAGCCATCGTTATTCAGTCCAGGACAAGTATATATGCTTATTATCTATGTAAGGGTGTCATGGCTTGAGGTACAATTTTCTATTAGAATTTTTAAAAGAAACATAAAGTTTCAAGTTTTTTAAAAAAAATACAAGTTCTGTTCTGTTACTTCTTAACAGTACCCCTAGTTTTAATCTATGTAGTTAATACTTTTGCCAGGCATTGCACTCAGTACTGGGGTTATAATGGTGAACAAACTACATATTGTTAGGCATGCAGAAGTTCATTTAGTAGGAGTTGAATGAAAAATAATATGTGACTGCAGAGTTTAGAAGATTGATATTTGTGAAAAATTGGAATCAGTAGAAAAACCTAGTTTCTGCTCTGCTCCACATAAGATAACATATGGAATATCAGATTTGAAAATAATGTCTCTTGGAGGAGCCTCCACAAATGAACTGATGTGTGGTATTTGTAAGACAAGGAGTGCTTTTCCTAAATTCATGCTTTTATAAACATAAAGTTAATAACATTTCAGAATTAAGAAGGTGCAACTTTAAGCAACTGATAAATTTGGTATTATAAAAAGGCTATTGGCACTGACTTTGTACGATCGATGGGGCAGTTGAAGAAGCACCTTGCTATACCTCTAGTTAAGTATAATAGTGTAAAGGTCCCAGAAACAAAATCGATGTATCTGAGATGTTATCCAGCATGTACTCTTAAGCTATTTTTGCAAGCTGATTTCATCATACTCAGAAGGATTTATCAAGATGCTTACTTGTTGTGAAATTCAACATGATTTCTTGAGGGTGCAATCTAAGGCTGAGTTATATCATCTCCTCTTAGCTTTGCTACATCAATGCCTCTGTGATTGTAATTCTTTCTGGGTCTCTCTTATTCAGTGGTTGCTGTACAAAATGTGGGACAAAACAAATGCGTGTCATGCTCTAAGACTACTGTATGTCATCTGTATTTACCAAGAGTTTAAAAAAGAAAATATACAGAGTGCATCTTTATGTATAAACTCATTTATCTTAAGTCATAAATACAATTTTTAGTTTTGGTTGGTTTACATGTAAGCAAGGCAAATAGACTGATCCCTTTTGTTATTTTTTACTTACACTGAGCTGATCTATTTTAAGAAGTTGAAATTCCTGAAGTTAATTCTTTCTTATTATTAACATTAAGCATTTTAGAATAGAGCGCCACTTAATTTCCAAAATAAGTCATCTACACATCATCTGTGTACCATTTTTTTATATTCTTGTGTAAATATGTCTGGAGTGCTGAGGAAGAAATACTGAAAGAAACATATGTAGCTGAGTCTGCAATATACCTGCTGGGGCAAAAGGAGGTTTACAATTGTGAGCACTTGAACCAGAGTTTATTCTTGTATTGCTATTTATTAATTATTGTATTATTTCCCATACAAACAACTGCAAGCCTACTTTTGCCCCACCTGGTATAGAAGTATATACAAGTTATTATTGCTCATGCAAAGAGGGAAGACTTTTAAAAAACAATCTAGCTATTATGAAGGTGTCAAACTTTTGTCTCTATTGGCATTTTGCAGATTAGCTGCATGTTAATCAGGAAACTGACCAGAAAACTCTTATATCAGGTTTATATAGGATTACACTATGAGTTACTCCTCTAAATACTTGAGAATTCTGATTGCCTGTTTCCAAGAAAGTTCTGAATTTCTAATTTTCCTGTAATAATGCAAATTTTATTTCTAAAAAGGCTATGAGAAAGCTATGACATGCCAACATTTAAAAATAATGAGTCAAGGCATACAGTTGCATATATCATAACTATGTATATTTCTATTTCATTGATAAAATATAAAATATTTTATGATTATGTTGTTTTCTGGATTTAACTTAGTACCAGTATTAACTCACGAATATGTGAATCACAGACGAAAGTTCTTGTATTTCTAGGTGGTAACTGAAATTAGAAAGTACCTAAAAAATAAGGGGAGAGGTTATTTAAAACACTAAGTACATTATCCCCATCCCCACTCTTCCTTCATTGAATGCATTCTGTTGGTTTCATCCTATTCATTCTTCCGTTCCTCACCTCTGCTGGACGCCTCGGCTTCTTTTTTCTCTTACCTCCCTCACTTTCCCTCCGCACTGAAGAGCCCTACTTTGAAACATATCTTTTCCTTATCTTACCTTTTACCTTTTTCTTTCTCACAACTCTATTCTGTGATAGTTTGAGTAATTTTCATGGAAATAGTTATTTGTTGCAGAACTCTAAATACCCCTGACCATGCTCCATAATCTCTTAGCAAAAGCATGTATAGAGGAGAAGGCATGAGAGCCCAGGCCGGGAGTGTGGGGTGGGGCCCTTAAGAGTGAAGGGATTGGTCAATAGTTTTATAAGACAGTAGATAAAACCTTTATTCAACAGTGAGTTTTCTTCCCATGGAAAAAAATCCCTTTCAATGATGTTTTTCCTGCCTGTTGCAATCCATTGAAAATATACGTGTACACCTCAATATGGGGTGGCTGCATCCATTCCATCACCTACCATTTCTTAACTTGGTTACATAATTTCTCATTCATCTGTACCTGAGGTCAATGACCCAGATATTCTTCTTGCTTCTGGCTGTGTGTACTTTTTCTTCTATGTTGTTATCAGTTTTATTCCCTCATTGAATTTCCATTCCCATTTTGATGTTGCATTTTATAAGAATGACAGCATTAATTATATTTCTAAAAATTTAATATTCCAACCTGTGGGTTAAACATATTAATTTAGCCTCTGTGTTCACTCTTGACTTCCTTATCAAACACTGACATTAGGAACATGAAGTGGAATCCAAAATGTTAAGGTATAAAACTAGTTAACTTTTTGGTATCAACCATCTCATTATTTATTGGCATTTATTTTATAATTATTGTTTAGAAAAAACATCTACTATTGCTTCATGCCAGCTTTAACTGCAGCAGCAGATTTAAAGATGAATTCGGACTTCGGGTTTCCCCTGAGGCTGATGGACTTCTCTTTCAAAGTAGGACACTTCTATCTGATGGTATTAACCATAAAACCCCCCATTTTAAGTCTATGATATCCTGAAGGACAATGGCTCATTTAATTTCTTATCAAGAAATCAGGCAGATCAGTCATATTTCCAGAATCAAATGACATTTCAGAAAATTCATTTGAATCCAAAATGAGGTTTCCTCTCTGCATACTCCAATTAGTTTGAAAGTGGCTTCTGATGAAAATTTTCAAAATAACTGAGTGGTACATAAGACAATTCATATCTGTGTGTATATGACTGTATCAACTCATACTTCACACACACATATACAAGCACTGACACACACACATACACACACACACGCGGGCTTCCCAATAGCTACAGCTAGCCACCCTGTCAAGCAACATAAATCTTTAATTTTAGTGATCAGCATTAGAAGTAAAATACTTAAGATCTTTTCTCCCTCCTTTTTTTTTTTATCCCATTACCCTAGGTATTCCAGTGGGAGTGTGCTCACTCGTTTGCTCCCTAAGTACACAAAATTAGCTGCTTATCGGTTGATCTTCTTACATGATCCTTTAAAAATCCTTTGTGTGTGTGTACAGGCACTTCTTATTCAGCGTCCAAGGCTGCTTTTGCCTCTAGAGGAAGCCTAGACAAGCCACCCCCAGCCTTTTTCTTACCCACTCACAGGGGGCTAAGGCCTAATTAAATTGCTCTCAAAGACAAGAAGGGATGAATTTTCTTCTTTCCATCTCCCTTGTCACCCATTTAACTCAGCTGACATTCACTGACTCCTTTTTACTTATGTTAAAAAAAAAAATCCCACATACACACACACTCACACACACACTCAAAGCCCCGTAAGGACAGGATTTAGAGGGAGGGCGAAGTAGGGAGAGGCAGTGTTCGTGGATAAACTCTTAATCTGGTTACTCCCTGTGATTTGTAATTTCAGAAACAAACAATGGAAACAAGATAGAGCGAAAGTGCCAGAGGAGAGGTTTGATTCTCTCACTGACTTCGATTTTATTCCATTAAACTAACAATGAAAAGGACGGAAATACACACACACTCATCAGTGCTTCTGGTCAATCCTGTACTCCCCCTTTTTTCCTGGGCTCGGATTAATGAGGGGTGTTTGGGAAGCTGGGATGAGCAGAGCCTGTTAAATGCAGCTATGCCCTAGAAGGGCAATGGAGCTGCAGCCACTTGGGCCGGCCTGCTATTGATTGGACCGCAGGTCACCCGGGAGCGGCTGCCGGGGCTGCATTTCTGAGGCCGGGGTTCTGGCAGCGGCTGGAGAGCTTTGGCTAGACCAGACAACAGGAGCCCTCTGCAAGTCAAGCTCCAGTAAGGGCCTAGGAAGAGCCAGGCAATTAGCCTTTGAAGGTCATGGAAAGTTCCCTCCCCCTTTTCTCTCTTTTCACCACGTATCCAGCCGTCTTTCCCTCCTCCTCCTTTCTTCATCACCCATACTCCAAACACATCTGAGGAATCCATTCAATTAAATCTCTCTCAGCTCCAGCTGGCTCCTGAGTGAAAGGTCAGCGGAGTTCAGGAGGGAGAAAAAGACGCAAGTTGGAGATGGAGCTTGTGGCTGCCCCTGACCCTGCCTTTCCTCTCCCTCGCCCTCCCCCACACCTGGCCCGCATGCCCCACTTCCTTTCTACCTACCTTCTTTAATGATACCCGATGGTGATGGTCAATCACTCCCCAGCAGTGCGAGAGATGCCCTGAAGCATCATTGCGGTAGGGAGGGATCGATCAGGTTTTCTTTCTTTCTTTATTTTTCTTTGTTTCTTTTTTAGATGATAATGATAACCTGTGGACATAATGTCAGTTTCTTTGCTGTGCGTCTTGGAGGCCTATCACTGTTGGCCTGGACTACTCCAGCTGCTTGGAGGGGCTGGGGAGCCCTTGGTATTCTTCCCTCCCCGCATTTTGTCTTGCCTTAAAGAGACCTAATTAGACTGAGGGATACTCTACAGGCTTGCTTTTTTGCTGGCCTGCTTGGCTTCAGAAACGGAAGAGAAAAAGTAAAGATGACTGATCCTATTTTTGCTATGTGCATACTTTAATTTAACCAAGAAGCAGCCTACCTAATATCTGTGGATAGAGAGATTATTAAAATCATACTATGACTGTACAGTTTAAATGTTAAATAGTAACAAAATAAATTAGTGAAGGAATTGAATAAACAAAAATATCTTAGAAAAAGAGAGTTGACAGAAATTTTGTAATACATATATACATGCACTGATATACACACCAAGATGTAGTATTCGTCTGTACTTTTCTTACTTTTTTAAGGGAAGGTAATTACCTTAAAATAATTGTTCTTTCTTGTCATTATCTGCTAAATATTTATTTAAAATAATGTGGGAATTTACATGAACACCTGGGTTATACGAGGTGATAATCATTAATACCAATTTGAACAAAGTGTGGCCTTCTCCTTGCAAGACTTAGAATCTGTGTTGTTATTGTATTATTGTCAAAACTTGGTGATCTTACTGTGTCTATACACTTCTAATTGTTTACGTTCTCAAAGCGCTCTACTTTCCTTTTTTCCTCAAATGTGGGCATACAGTTTCTAGTACAACTAATATCTTACATGCAATCAGAATTTTTTTGTCACATTATTTTCTGCATCATTTGATGAACCAAACTATATTTTCCTATATTCCTATTAAACTATTTGATGATGCTTTGTATTTTGCTCTATAATTGGGTGAGCAATCATGTGATAAACATAACTTTGGTATGAAATCGAAGAAGCAATGTTAAAAACAATGAATATATTTTCAGGAAAGTTTCTGAGATGTTAAATCAGTTAAAAAGAAGAATTGTAGAAAAGTATTATTACTTCTTTTGTGACTACAGAGGTAAAACTCTAAAAGGCATCTTACATAGTTGATGAATGATAGTTTTCTTTTACAATCTAATATTATGGTTTCTGAAATATTTATGAGGTGAAAAGTTGTGCGTTTAGCTAAATTCAAAATGTGTATGGGGATAAAAAAGAAAAAGGAAAAAAATTGTACATTAAATATAAAAGGAAGCCAACCTGAGATTGATAATAGGAGGTGGTACTTTGTGTTTTGGGTACCAAAGCAACAACAACAACAACAACAACAACAAACAACAACAACAAAAAAATCTGTATTTTTACAGATGTGTACAGATTGTACACAGATGGCAAAGGATTTTCCAAGTAATAGGCTCTAATATAAAATTATAACAAACATATTTATAATTCAACTCAGAAAACTATACTTTTGAGGAGCCAAGAATATATAGCTTATGGTCATGATTCATCTTACACTGAGTATCACGTCTAGGTTACATTGCTGTGTATTTGTGTGTATGCATGTGTGCACACACATTTCCCCATCAAGACCCCAAAAACAGCATGAGCTGTCTTCACCAAATTGACTTGCCTCTGAGGCCATGCAAACATAAATAAATAAATAAATAAACTTGATTTCTTACATTTAAGGGCTCGATTAAAAAATACTTCAAAATGCGACTGGCACATAGAAAATGCTTATCAAATTTTGACAACAGATATGATACTTGTTATTATTGTTTCTTACAGAGTTTAGCAGGGAGAGTTTAGCATGAGGCTTAAAAGTCCTTTTTTGGGTAATTTTGACTACAACGTGCGGCACGCACTGGATGGGCCAAAGTGAGTGCAAGTGGACAGGAGCTAACTGAGGGAAGATTGAGTGAGGTTGAAACGGAAAGAAATGAGTGGACTTGAGAGCTTCCGTGGGGCTATAATCAACAAAGACTGTTCAGTTGCATATTGGGTTTAAGATGTGCTGAGAGTGACAGAATCAGAAGCCTTATATGACATGCTAATACAGGATGAAATACCTTTATTTTGCCTTTGTGCTCACCCAGCCCCCTTATCTTTTCCTACTCTGTTCCTCTTTGGTTTATTTCCATACTAAATAAATATCAGAAAAATAAAAACCAAGACCAAAAGAGGTACCAGGTATTGGAGCATGAACTATTTGGTAATAGCACACATAGGAGGATTCCTTTACCTGAGTTTTGACTTTTTGGTGCCTGTGTGTGAAGAAGGCATCATAATTGGGCTAGAAAAGGGAGTATAAGACAAGAAGAAAAATTAAATAGAATTAAATTGATTATTTTAATTAATTATAAAATAAATGGGTAGCATAAGCTAACTAAAAATAAAAGTGCCTCTAGTGAAGTTGGGCTGGGAGTGTAGGCAGCAGGTGGAGAATAAAGAAATCAAGCCCACTCCGCCTAGCAGGATATGGAATGGGACCAGAGACTGAGTGAGGGGAAGAGGGAAATGTTCTGGTGATGGAGTCTGGGCAGATGGTTTCTAGCCCGGCTTTGCCACAGTGCACATTTGAGCAGAGCCTACCCCCACAGGGATTCCATGAGATGGCATTTGTGCTATGTCTAAGTTGGGCAGGCCCAGCCAGTGTGGATGATCAGATCTCTGCGTTGGCAGGACCGGGTAATTCCGTACAGGTGGGCGTGTGCACACATATGCCAACATATACATATATTCATTAAGATATGGTGCATACTTACATATAAAATATACTGGGTCCATGATACCTCACAAGGATTCTGTAAGATAACTCTTGTGTTCATGGGTTTGGTAACGTTGTAAGAAACTATAAGAAAAACAAAAAAATGAGCATGATTTGAATTGGGGTTTTGTTGTTGTTTTGAGTTGGAGAAAGATTGTAGAAGACACATGGGAAGAAGTGACATATGTATTCACATACTTTAAAGTGCTTCAAATTTAGTGTCATCTTTTTAAAATTATACAAGACAATACTTAGTGCCATTTGGTATTTTATAAACAATCTGTCTAGAACTCTTCCATTTATATGTATATAAAATCGAATGCACGTAATATGGATGTAGATATTTGTTTACATGTATGTGTGAGGCCCCACCTGCCAACAAGGAATGTGATCATCTGTCTTGGTTGTGCCGACCCAAATTAGGCATCACAGGGAGTTTTTCAAAAATTAAAGGAATTCTTAAATCATTCTTCCAACAAATGTTTATGAAGTGCCCATTATGCATCAGGCATTATGTCCATTCCTGAGCCTGCAGAAATGAAAAATGAAGAAATGAAACACACATGTCTCCTGCCCTCGTGGAGCCTGAGCCTATCAGAAAGAAATTTGGGGTGTCATAGAAGCATAAAACCGGCCAAGCAAGTCTAGTCAACATATCGTATTTCTGCATCATTAATCAGTAGCTAAACCCCACAGTTACTCCAGTGTAACTGTGGATTTCTGCACATTGGCCAAAATGAATTTTGTAGCCCACCCCAAATTCTCTTAAGATGAGTTGGAGTCGAGGGTAATTGGTTGTAAAAGTACAGGGAACCTGGAGTAGGACACTGAGAAACAATCACAAAAACAATTTGAGGGGGTGTCTACTACAGGCATCCAACTGAATTTTGCAATTCCTACATTTTATATGGGTAAAACAAGTGGGTAGTGATTTCATTGGCTAATATAAGGAATATAGAAGAAGCAATATGTTGGGCAAAACCAAAAATGTAGGTGAGGTGATGAATTGAGTTTTAGATTGGTTAAGTGGGAAGAATTTGTAATTCACCATTTAAAAATGTTCAGTAAGCAGTTGGATATGTGCATCTAAGGAGTAAGAGAGAAACCTGGGGTAGATGCAGATTTCACAGTTGTCCTGCAAAGATAGTAACTGAAACCTGGGAGTGAATAAAATTGTGTGGGGAGAATGAGTCATGTGAGAAAGAAAATAGGATTAGAAAAATCCCTGAGTAATCTCCATGTTGGTGGTCAGAGAGGAGTAAAAGAAATTGCAAAGAAGATTGAGAAGGAGTAGCAGATAGTAAGACAACCACAGGAGTCTGGCCTCTGAGAAAGTTAGTAAACAAAAACTATATATGCTGGATCCCAAGTAAAATATGGACTGATCAATTGTATTTAGTATTTAGGACTATAATGGTTTTTCTCATGATAACATGAAATATCATGGCTATCGTAGTACTTTACTCTCATATTCATCACTATTGCTTGTACATTGTTTCTAGAAAAAAACCTTTACTCGCCTATGAAGTGGTCCACGAGACCACAGGTATTGTCATGGTCATATATTTATAAGCTCAGTATAAGGATTTCAAATACTATGAAAATACTAAGAAATGAGAAAACTTCAGTAATGGACATGATGACAGTAAAGAAAAAAGGAGGGTAGTAAGAGAATGAGGGAGGGAGGAAAAGCAAGCAGAGAGAGAAAAAAAGAAAAAGAACAACAACAACAAAAAAACAAAACCGAAAGAGAGGTGGGGGTAGTAGAGAGAGGAAGGGAGGGAGGGAAAAGTTTTGCTTTTGGGAAATCATGTATCTCTATTCTCAACCATGCAGTTTGGGGGAGGACTATTCATGCGCTGAAATTTTATTAATTGAGTGATTTATGTGTGCCAGGCACTAATCTAGAATCACGAATAGGGAAATAAACATCAGATAAAAAATACCATCCCTCCTACCCATGAATGATAAAATTTAATAAAGCGAAAAGTGATGTTTTGGAGGGCTTATAAGTAAGAGCAAGTCTTCACTAAATTTGAAAGTGTGAAGATAAAACTTAAAATTTCCAGCAGTCATCATACCACCATAAAAGAACATATCAGTAATAAAGCCAACTTAGAAGAAGGAGTTAAAAGATTCAAGTGAAAACAAGAAAAAACAAAACAAAACAAAACACAACCTTGTAGCATTTTTGAGATTCCGGATAACCATACTTGGAGTCAGAGCTATTCCTAAAGTAATGTGAATTTCATTTTTAGGCCATAAAAGATTAGTTTCTCTAACACTTGCAACTGAAAGAATCTTCATTTTTGGACCAAAATTTTAAAAATTCTAAGAAGATGAAACTATTAGTCAATATTTCCTTGTTAATGTCTAAGCATTCCCAACAAAAACTAGTCTACATTAACCTTGTTTACACTGTCTAAAATAATTTTTAAAATATGTTATGCAGATAATAATGATTGATTCAAAAGTCTACTGTGTTTCCTTTCTGTTTTTAACATGGTAAAATTGACTGAAACCCATTCTTTTTAACTATTTATAAGCAGTAGGAGCAATTACAAAAACTAGAATTTAACCCCTCAAAATTATAATAGATTTCTGTGCTTAAATTCTCATTGGATTATACAATTTCTGATTTTTCATTATAAATATGTAGTTTGTATTGGTAAAACTTTTAACTTAAAATTTAAAAAATCATCAGTGAGTTTTGTACCTGGAACAGAGCTAGAGTTAAACTACACCAATTATTCTGTTGCCTAAATTAACTACTTTCAGATAAGCATAAATTTCTCAAACTCTCCATTTAATGTTAATTTCTAGAATTCTTTGGTCTATCTACAGTCTAAAGTTCCAGTATACCTTAGATCCATACTAAAATTACCCCAATATTCACAGTGTTCTCCAAAGAGGACATACAGATGGCCAATAGATATATGAAAGGACGCTCAATGTCACTAATCATTAGCAAAATGCAAATTGAAACCACATTGAGATATCACCTTACACCTGTCAGAATGGCTATTATCAATAAATCAACAAATGGCAAGTGTTGGCAAGGATGTGGAGAAAAGGGGACCCTTGTGAACTGTTGGTAGGAATTTAGATTGGTGGGAATAAAGAAAACAGTATGGAGTTACCTAAAAAAGTTAAAAATGGACTGCCTTATGACCCAGCAAATCCAGCACTGGAAACATATCCAAAGAAACCCAAAACACTAATTTGAAGGAATATATGCACCTATGTACGGTGCAGTGCTATTTACAATAGCCAAGATTTGAAAGCAGCCAAAGTGCCCATCAGTATGTGAGTGGATAAAAAAAGCTGTGGTACATTCACATAATGGAATAATGTGGCCATTAAGAAGAAGGATATCTTACCTTTTTCAACAGCATAGACAGACCTGGAGATTATCATGCTAAGAGAAATAAGCCAGTCAGAGAAAGACAAATACCATATGATCTCACTTATATGTAGAATCTAATAAACAAAATAAACTGATGGACAAAATAGAAACAGACACATGAACACATGGAACAGACTGACAGCTGTCACATGAGAAGGGACTGAATGAAAGAAGGTGAAGGGATTAGCCACAGAGCACATATATGTATGTATAACCCATAGACACAGACAGCAGTGTGGTGATAGTCAGAGAAAAGGGGGACGAAGGGAGGTCCAGGAGGGTAAAGCAGAGATAAATGTTTATAAAAGGAGACTTGAGGGAATGCCAGTCAAGAAGGCAGCACAGATAAACACGGCTTGCCTCCTCACACAACCACATCAAAATTACAACTAAAGTATAGAACAACCATCACTCAGAACCATCAGAAATTGAGATGAATGGAAGTCTGACCACTACAGAGTTAAAGAAACCACATCCATCCAGAATGGTAGGAGGGGCGGGGATGTGGAACAGGCTGTTCCCATATCCATGTGTGGTAGATAAAAATTTGGGAGGAATATCTCAGGAGTGAGGTGTCACAGCTCCACACCAGGCCCCCCAGCCCATGGTTCCAGTGCCGGGAAGATAAGTTCATATAACTTCTGGCTGAAAAACCAGCAGGGATTAAGTCAGTGGAAGAAACTTCTAGAGTCTCAAGCAGTTCCCCTTCAAGAACACAAACACAGACGTACTCAGACTTACTCCCTCCGAGCTCCAGCACCAAAGCAGCAGCTTGAAAGGCACCAGTGGCAGACAGGGAGAAACTGAAGTGTCTGGCATCAAGGTGAGAGCTGGGGGACAGCTTTCTCTCAGAGAAAAAGGAGGGCAGAGGCCATTGTCCCTTTGCCACGCCCTCCCCCTACAGAGCTACAGAACTGGAAGGAGGGTGACATATTTGAGACTCCATCAGCCTGGCTCACACTGTTTGCCCCTCCCTGGAGATCCCCTGAGATTCTGTCACATCTAACTTAAGGCCCCAACCAAACTGTTAACTGTGACTTTTCCATATGAATGGTTGAACTTGGCTCATGCTTCAAAATTTCGTAAATCTTATCAAACAAGTAACAGCGAGCCTCCAGCCCCTGTACCTCTTGCTGCGTGATACAGCCCCGGCACTAAGAGTGGCTAACACAGATTCACAGCTTGGCTTTACCTGGGCATCTCCAAATCCAACCCAAGTGGCAGCCATCTCAAGTCGCCTTATCACTCATACAGGGTGGCCCTGGGCGGAACACAGCTGGGGGCTCATCTTGGCCTGCACCACCTGGGAAACCCCAGGGCCAGTACACCCAGTGGACAACTACAGACCATGTCAGAGCACCACCACCCTGCCCCTGCACAACTGATCCTTCACAGAGGGTGGAGGTTGGTGGTTGGTGGTCACAGCCAGTAGTTGCAGCTGAATGGCTTGGGTAAATCCCTCCCATTGATCTCCCAACAGCAATCAAGGTTCAACTACAAGAGGAGGGTATACTCAGTTCGCATGAAGGGCACACCTCAAGTACCCAGTGTGTGTTAGGGGAGGCTGTGCCCCTGGACCATACAGGACACCTGTGATGTTAAGCCATGCTACCAAGACAGAGAGTCATAGCAGCTCTACCTAACACATAGAAACAATCACGGGGAGGCTGCCAAAATAAGGAGACAAGGAAACATGGCCCAAATGAAGGAATGGATCAAAACTCCAGAAAAAGAGCCAAACGAAATGGAGATAAGCAATCTATCAGATACATAGTTCAAAATACTGGTTATAAGGATTCTCAAGGAACTTAATGAGAACCTAAACAGCATAAAAAAGATCCAGTCAGAAACAGAGGATCCATTAATTGAAATAAAGAACAATTTATAAGGAAACAACAGTAGAGTTGATGAAGCTGAGAATCAAGTCAATGATTTGAAAGATGAAGATGCAAAAGACAACCAACCAGAACAATAAATAGAAAAAAGAATCCCCCCAAAACGAGGATAGTGTAAGCAGCCTCTGGGATAATTTTCAGCATTCCAACATTCGCATCATAAGGATGCCAGACGCAGAAGAGAAAGGGCAAGAGATTGGAAATCTGTTTGAAAAAATAATGAAAGAAAACTTCCTTAATTTGGTGAAGGAAATAGACATGCAAGTATAGGAAGTAGAGAGTCCCAAACAAGATGGATGCAAAGAGGCCCACTCTAAGACACATCATAAGTAAAGTGCTGATCTCACCTATATGTAGAATATAATCAACAAAACAAACAAGCAAGCAAAATATAACCAGAGATATGGAAATAAAGAATAAACTGACAGTAACCAGAGGGGAAGAGGGCAGGGATAATAGGGGATAAGAAGGGGAAGTGTCATCAAGGAACATGAATAAAGGACCCATGGACAAAGCCAAGGGCGGAAAGATTGAGGGTGCAGCAGATGAAAGTGGTGGCAGGAAAATGGAGACAATGGTACTTGAACAACAGTAAAAAAAAAAAGAGAGAGAGAGAATCTTAAAAGCAGCAAGAGAAAGGGAATTAGTTACCTACAGGGGATTTCCCAAAAGTCTGTCAGATGATATCTCAAAAGAAACTGCAGGCTTGAAGGGGCTGACAAGAAATATTCAAAATCATGAAAAACAGGGACTTGCAGCCATGATTGCTTTACCCAGCAAAGCTATCATTTAGAATTGAAGAGCAGATAAAGAACTTCCTAGACAAGAAAAAACTAAAGGGATTTATTATCACCAAACTATTTTTATATGAAATGTTAAAGGGACTCATTTAAGGAAAAGAAGATCAAAACTATGAACAATAAAATGGCAATACTACATATCTACCAACAATTAAATCTGAGAAACAAACTAAGCAAACAAGAAGAACAGGGACAGAATCATGAATTTGGAGAGCATTTCGATGTTTGCCAGATGGGACGGAGGTGGGGGGAATGTGTGAAAAGGCTAGGGGATTCAGAAGTACAAATTGGCAGATACAGAATAGCCATGGGAATATAAAGTACAACATAGGAATTGGAGTAGCCAAAGAACTTACACGCATGACCCATGGACATGAACAATGATGTGGGGATTGCCAGAGGGAGTAGGGGGTGCTGGGTGGCGAGGGGTAAAGGGGAAAAATTGGGACAACTGTAATAGCATAATCAATAAAATATAATTAAAAAAATAAAAAGAGACTTGGGATTGTGAATACACAATACAGTATACAGATGATGTATTATAGAATTGTACACCTGTAAGCTATCCATTTTTATTAACCAATGGCACCTCAATAAATTCAATAAAAAAGTATGTATTCCCTCTGATATACCTAATAACTCTGCAGTGGCCTACTTAAGAGTAAACTCATCCTGTCTCTTATAGGTTTTAACTATTTCTTTTCCCTTGAAGTTGAATTATACATTGCTTTATTTATATTTAAAACTCTGTTGATCTTGATGTCTCTAATTGAAAATTGTAGATTTTAGAAACATTGAATTACACATGAAATGGGGCCAGTGGTGAAATCGTGATTAAAAAATTTTCAGACATACTGTTGTTTCCATTTACAACATAAGGTTCATTGAATAAACGTTCTGAATGCTTACCATAATATTTGCATCTTGCTTATAACAAATTGCTAACCGGTAAGTTTATGGGGTAACATATGGGTCTCAGTTCTTTAGTTGGCGGCAGTTAAACAAATCCTACATTTTTGCACACAAATAAATGCTTGAGAAAGAAACTACCCATTTTATGTAATCATATGTCCATTTGGATGTAGGTCAGGAAGGACTTGCTAGTGTGCTAGCAGCCATTAAAAACCTGCCCCATGCTAATTACTATTTAGTTGCAGGGGTTGGTTTAACTAGCTATGCGTACGTTATAGGCCATATGTACCAACCTTCCCATTTGCAGGGAGGCCAGATGGGCCCTCCCTAAGCATGAACCTTCTCTGCTACATGGATTAACTATGAAAGGTTTAAATTGCTAAATTGCTTGCTTTTGTTTTTTATAAAATGGTTCACTCTAGTGCTCATATTTTTTATAGTTATTAGGGACTTTTAATTCAGGAAGAGTAGCAAGCCCTTTTTGTTCATGCAGATATTTGCAAATGGACTAGCACTTTCAGCGAAGTGCACAGAAAACCATTATTTCACCCATTTCTTTTATCATGTGGATTGTAGATTAGCCGGTTCAAATTGAGTACTATGGAAGTTATATATACTATTTTTATTTATCATATCAAACAGAATATATGCATATAGAAGTTCATCTCCCTCAAAACACCATAATTTAAAATTAAAGTTAATATCCTGTGGAAAAGTAAAATATTGAAATTTTTATAAAGATGAAATTTATAACAACTTTTATTGGAACTCACTTATCTGGGAGGACATTTCAGTTACAAAAATAAATAATTTTTGCCTACTTTTTAAACAAAAATTATGGCCATTATAAATCATTCTGTAGCAAAAACAACATGAGGGGTGCAACTCCTTGGCTTAGCTCTTGTTATTATATTTCAGTATAATACATTTTAATGTAAAATATCCTGATTGATGCTTTTTAAAAATTTATAACAAACTCTATTACTTTAATTACTATTTACTTAATAATATATTTGATGTTCTCGAAGTCATATGGCTTATTATTGAGTGCATCTGAAAACTTCTAATTAACTAAAGTAAATTTTCAAAGATGTGCTACACTACATAATTATTGAGATGTCAATGTCTTCAGGATCATTCACATTTTACACTCAAGTTTAGTAGAAAATCAATATAATTTTAAAAATCTTCTACAGGAAAAGCAATTAAGCCAGTCAACTATCATATCTAAAGTAGGTCACTAAGCTATAGAAAATAAAGTTCTAAATGTGAAGCTGTAGTTAAAACTTGTATGTTTACCAAAATTCTGTCATCAAGTTTCTGAATTGTCATATATGATTGCCTACTATTACTAAATATTTTCATACCCATTCCAGGAAATGGAAATTAAAAATTGTTAATCTTACAGTTACAAGAGCCTTACTGATGGATTCAAAATATGAAATTTATAGGTTTAAAAAAAGAATGTGAAAATATGGAGCTCCAAAATTAACAAATGAGAGAAATTTATGAACTTCTAGTAATTGTGTAGTAATCTATTATAAAAGTGGAAGTGCCTTGACTTTTATGAACCATTTATCTTTTGGACATTTTCTATCCTTTAGCCAGTAAGTTTCCTATTTTTTAGTATTATTTTAGAGAATAAGTTACTAAAATACCACAACCTCCCATAACTTAATGAATTTTTGCAGTAAGAAGAAAAAAAGAGCAAAAAGAAATTCATGAGTTAGTTATAGAAAATTCTGAGTTTATAAAACACCACCTTTTTGTAATATTATGACAGTTCCCTTCTTAAGTATTGTGTCCATAAATTAGTTAAACCAGATTATGCAGTTGCTGTATAGCCTATATTTGTGTATCCTTTTGATGAAGAAAAAATTCAGTTTCTTAAATGATACATAATCATTTTACTAGATTTAATTGTATAAATACTTTAATAATTTCTGATAAAAATGAGAAAATAACTTAATTTCTATAATCCTGTTAACCCACATGTAACAGGAGGAACATTGCACATAAATAATATTGAATTATCATGTTATATTATCTTGGAAATAATAATAGCCAGAATTTATCTAACAGAGTGTTTCTCAACCTCAGCACTATTGACACTCTGGACTAGTTATTTGTTGTTACAGGGAACTGTTCCGCATGTTGTAGGACGTGTAGCAGCATCCCTGGCCTCTAACCACTAGATGCCAGTAGCACTTCCCAGTTGTTTCAACCAAAATATCTCTAGGCATTGCCAGGTGTTCCCTGGAGGGCAAAATCTTTCAAAGTGTAAGACCATTGACCTAAAGATCACCATTGATAAACAGTTTTTTTTGGTTTTATGTTAAAAAAGAGAAGGCAATGATAGTAATAAAATCTTTAAATTTTTTCATTTTTTTAAATATAAAGAAAACATTCCATTTTTAGAAACAGAAAGTAACATGACAATTTTTATTTATAATACATTCTTATGCATGAAAAGTTCTTAATCATAAAAAATTAAAAGTAATTCACATTTTTCATATCATACTAAGACAAAAAAAATTTTTTTAAACAATTTGACACTGACAGAAATCAAAATTGTTTTTGATTCATTCAGAATGCAGATAATATTTAAGTTGTTATGTCTCTTGGCTCTTTTATCTTAATAATTTAATGTGATTTAAACTATATGAGCATATATTGTGGAATCAGTAATAATGGATTGAGAACAGTGGAAATCAAACAGTCAAGAAAACGCAAAATCATCCCGCCTTTCTTTCTTTTAGATTTTTGATTCCAAGCCAATTTTATTTGTTTGCAAAGTTAGAAAGAATGATCAAAGGAGGTGTTTCTTTGATCTGCTCTGTGGCGGGGCGGGGCCACTACTAATGTAATGGTAACAAAGCACAACGTATTCCTATTTATTACTGTGTGTTTCAAATGACACAATAGCAGCATTTAATTTGCAGGCAGTGACATGGGGTATAAAATGAGAAAGAGATATTGTCTAATTATACATCAACTTTGATCCCTCTCACCTTTTCTATTAATTTCTAGAAAACTTTGTATAGTATCTTCAAAAAAGATACAAAGCTCAAGGTAACTTGTATTATTGTCAGTGTTTGGATTGGTGGTCTGAGGTTTACAATGTGAAAAATAAATGAATAATTTTGTATTAATATTTTAAGATTAAAAACTTTCTATATTTTGACTGGTTTTCATTATCAACACAAATATTTTCTTAAAAAATCTCTCTGCCAATTTAAGAAAAAAAATTTAAGTGGTTAAAGTAATGAAAAGAGAATTTATCAGATGACTAACCTTCAGAGAATAACCATGAAATTAGGATATAATTTAAAGGCACTACCAGAAACACTGAACTTAAACTAGAAATCAATAATCATGAAGCTGAAAATATTTGTAACTTAAACAGCATACTTCTAAATAATCCAATAGTTTAAAAAGAAATAACATGAGAATTTAAAAATATGTGAACTGAATAATGATGAAACTACAAGATGTAAAATTTTGGAGACGTAAGTAAAGGAGTGCAAAGCATGGCCTTAAATTGAAAAAAAAAAAGATTTCAAATCAGTATTGAAATTCCTACGTAATAAATCTGAAAAAAGAAGAGGAATTTAAGTCCAAATTAAGTGAAGAAAGAAAATAATAAAGATAAGGGGTAGGTTCTAACTCTATTAGATAGAAAAATAGAGGAAATCAGTAAATCCAAAAATAGATTCTTTGAAAAAAAAAAGGATAAAATTCATAAGCCTAGGTAGGTTGCTGAAGAGTAAAAGAGAAAAGACAAATTACCAATATCAGGAAAGAGAGAGTGGCTATCACTACAGAGTCCACTAATATTGAAGTCAAAACAAGGAGATATTAAGAAAAACTGTCAAAAAATTCAACTAATGTGAAATAAATTCCTTTAAATACACAGTTACCAAAACTGAACAAAGAAAATGTTTAAAAACTTGAAGAATTCTTTTCCAGGTAAAGAAACTCCTACAAAGAAAATTCTAGAAGGATTAACTGGTCAATTCCCTCAAATATTTAAAGAAGAATTATTACTAATTAATTATAAACACTTCCAGAAAAATAGAAAAGGAGGAAACACTTTTCAACTGTGTTCATAAGGCCAGTACTATCCTCATTGAAATTAGAAAAATATTTTACAAGAAAAAAGAAATACAGGATCCCTCATTACCATAGATGAAAAAAATATTTTAAAATTTAAGTCAATAATATATAACATCTCTTCTGGTAATGTAAATTTGCTTTAAAGTCTGCAAAGTCAATAAAAGTAATTTATCATAACAAAATAAAAGGGAAAAACATAATAGTATTTTAAAAGATGAAAATAAGGATTTAACAAAATTCTCTATCCATTCATAGCTAAATATAGGAAGAAATAGGGAAAAAACAAACTAGGAATATAGGAAGAGAAGAAAAACACTTTAAGCTTGCTAATGCAATTGGGTCACTGAATGTAGATGTTTCAAAAAAAAAAAAAAAAAGGATCATTTCCTTCCAGTTGTTGCTGTACAAACATGAGGACAAAAGGGGTAGAAAGGTTGATATAATTTTCAGAATTAGGAATTCCATGCTGATCTATCCTAAAAATGATCCAGCTTTCTTTTGCTGAACATCCACTCCAGGCCAACGTGATTAGTATGGTGGCTTTCCAGCTGAAAGAAAGGGTAGGAAATTCAAGCTTAATTCTGGCTTAGCCTCCTTGGCTCTCTTATTGGTTTGACCTGGTCCTAACTAATAAGAATAACAATCATGTGGTTGAGATCACTGCCCACTGACACCTTCTCTAGTGTCTCTTGGGGGCCAAAGTTGGGGAGATAAAGGGTCTCTCTTTTTTTAAAGGTTTTATTTATTTACTTTTAGAAGAGGTTAGGGGAGGAAGAAAGAGAGGGAGAGAAACATCAGTATGTGAGAGATGCATCCATTGATTGTCTCTCACACGCCCCCAACTGGGGACCTAGTCCACAACCCAGGCATGGGCCCTGACTGGGAATCAAACCAGCGCTCCGTTTGGTTCACAGACCAGCATTCAGTCCACTGAGTTACACCAGTCAGGGTGGATCTCTGTAAGTTTTATAAAAATGTTCTTCTCCTTCTTGCATCAGATCTTTTGGATAGAAATTCTGGGAGTCAGTAGGTGATGGGTAGGAGAAAAGGTGACATTAACAATATTGAAATAGCACACCAGTTTTGTGGAGGTAGAACTAGACACCGAGTGAGGGGCAAGTGGTATTACTGATCTTACTCACATAGAATTGTTCCAGAGCCTTCCTCATGATGGGAAATAACTTTATGTAGCATTCCAAATGTTTACAAGATTCAATTTAACTGACTCCCGTGATTATTCTTCATCAACAGAAAATTCTGGTTAAAATCAGATCACCACTTTCCTAAACTTACTAAGGAGTATTTTGGCAACAGCAGCAATGGCTCCACTCCTACAACTTCCTTGCAAAACACTATCAGATACTTCTGGATATTTTCCTTGCCTACACAATGTCTTTTGTTGAGGCGGATGAAAGCTATCTGGCTGGTGGTGTAACAAACAGGATAGGTTAGACTGACTCCTCTCAAATAGTATGACAGAGACTCAGTTATTTGAACCAAAGTGGGAATTCGAAGATTTACCAGCCAACCAGGGAGGCACAATCAATCTGTGCCCCCACCCCAAATGATATATATAAATACCATTTGGAGGGGGGCTTCAATACTATTCTCTTATGCTCCTGGGATTATACCTCTTGCATGTAATCCAGACATAATCTGGCCTTTTGAAAACACAGTAATTGCACATTAGGAATGGTTACAAAATAGCTCCAAGTGTTTAAGAAAGCACCAGCAGTGGATCGTGCAGGTCTCAGAGGACAGCTGTAGATTTCTCCAAACCGTGGCTAGCTCTGTTTACTTGGGATGGGTTGTGGTGTGGTGGGGAGTGGGGGAGTCTCAGGGGAATAAGAGATTCCTTATTTATGAATATCCTCGGGGGAGTTTTTCTCTACAATCAGAGTCAAATTAGAAAAGATAGTATAAAATTTGTCTCTGATTTTAGTTAAAGAGTGATTGATGATACTTCCTTAATTACGGAGGGCATTTAGAGCAGATTCAACTTACCAGCAAGAGTTGTTATAGATGGTAGAATTTTCCTAGTTTTCCTCCTCTCAGGCCATGGCAGAGTTTGTGCAATTGCTAATATATCCTGCTATGCCTGGATTAATGCCTTAAACCAAGTGGAAAGGTCAGTAAAGAAACATAAGTAGAAAGCCATCTGCCTTTCTAAAGCAGACACTGAAAGTCTATGGAGCTTGGGTTAGGTTCAGGACCCTTGGAGCTACGACTATACGATAGTACACCAAGCTGGCCTCGTACTACTGCTTGTAGTCTGTTTGAAGTAACCTTAATTAAATGAAACAAATATACTAATTAAGCAGCTGTGGCCCATCATCTGTCTGTCTGGGGAAATTGTTTAGAAGCTAAGATGTTGTAGAATTGATGGCTGAATTATTGGTAGACAATTTTCCACATGTCTGTCTTGTTTCTGCACATTTTGTGAGCAGAGGAACTGGTATCCTTTGTTCTTTTCAACGATGTGCATGCATGAATAGACTTGGAATATATAGACAGTGTCTCTCTCCAGAGCAGAAAGCAGGTGTTCTCACTCCAGTAAGCAGTGGAGAACAATGGAGATTATCTTTTCTCTTCAGCAAGTGTTTGTCAGGTTTACTTATATCTCCTTGTAAAACATTGGAAATTCCAAATCTTGGGGTTTCTTACTGTGATGCAAAACTATTGCATATGAATCATTCACCTAAGCTACTCTCATGTGACCCAGGGGATTGGGGGGTCAAGGGGATTTGACGTGAATATGAAGCTCATTCTGCTTATTGTGCTTTGAGAAATAAAGATTTTGTCTCAGACCTGGTAGGTCATGTCTTCCTCTATCGTTCATAAAACTGTGGAAGATTGTTAGGTAAACCCTTGGACCTTTCACAGTTTTTGACCTTAAGTTGGATACAAATGCTTGAAGTGGACACTTTTTCTTCATTCTTGATCTTAGGGGAACGGCATTTAGTATTTCACCATAAAGTATGGTGTTGGATTATTTTTTTTTCTTAGATGACCTTTTATATGTAGTTGTTTTTGAATGCCCTAGTCTCTAATGACTGTTTCCAAAAGGGTAAAAAATTTTACAAAGTAAGGGGCGGAGGCATCAGAACTTTAAATCTAACCGATGTTGCTTCAGCTGAGGGGGAGTGGTTTGCAATAGTCAGGGGGAGGGTGCAACAATGGGTGTTCACCTCTGTGTCTGCAGTTCTATAATCGGAAGCAGCACTCAGCCATCAGAAGACAGATCCCTAATATTTGAGGACACGGCTCTTGTTATATTAGTCAAGAATCTCCAGAGACACAGATCAAATAAGATATGTATATACAGATAGATATAGATGTAGACATAGGTACAGATACAGATACAGGTATGGCTCAGTTGGTTGGGGCATTGTCCCATAACCAAAAGGTTGTAGGTTCAATTTCTGGTCCCGGTGCACATGATTCCCAGTCTGGGCACTTATGGGAGGTAACCAATGGATGTTTCTCTCTTAACATCAATGTTTCTTTCTCTCTCCCTTCCTCCCTTTCTAAAAGCAATGAAAATATGTCCTCAGGTGAGTATAAAACAAAGATATAGGTGTATATTGATATAGATATACATAGCTATAGATATAGGTATAAATGTAGATATTATAAATGTTTGGCTTATGGGATCATGGAATCTGGAATGTCTCAAGATCTACTGAGTCAACAAACTGGAGATCCAGGAGAGCTAATGGTTTAGTTTTAACTTGAAGGTCAGCAGGCTCAATCCCCGGAAAGAGCCAATGTTTCAGACTGAAGGTAGTCAAGCAAGGAGAATACCCTCTTACTTGGAGGAAGATCAGACTTTTTGCTCTGTTTAAGTCTTCATCTGCTTTGATGAGACCCACCCAGATTAGGGAGGGCAATGTGCTTTGCTCAGTCCGCTGATTTCACTGTTAATCTCATCTAATAACACCTTTACAGAAATACCCAGAATAATATTTGACCAAATATCTGGGCATCCCTTGGCCTGGTCAAGTTGGTACATAAAGTTAATCTATATAGATGTTGATGTAAATCTTTTTATGGGTAAAGATATATATCTTGTCTCCTGTAAACTGTGTGTAAACATCTCTAAGAACATGTGTGCAGTTACATTTCATGGTTCTGGGAGTGGAGAATGGGTAGTCACTGCTGGGCTAAAAGCTAAAGTTGACCAAAATTAATCTTAATTGATCATCCTAGCCTTTCCTGAGAAGTTGAAGGCTTCCATAGACTGCAGAGTTCCAAGAAAACCTCTGACAGGTTCTGCCAGTGTAACCATTGACTCTAGATGGCGAGACAGATTTCTGATGCTTTCTCCTCACCATATTCCCAGAATCTTTTCTCCTGTCTCCTAATTTTCAATTACATATTGCATATCATGAATACTACATTACTTTGTGCTTAGATTTTATTGTCTTCCTTTCAAGAGTGTTGAAATTGTTTCGGAAAGTAATTAACTTGTTGGTTAACTTACTCCTTTAGAGATGTGTTTTTAAGTGTTATTCAGTAAGGTCTGTAGTAGTATTTACTCTAGTTTTAGTTTAGTTCTACTACAAAAACATGGACCTTCACAGATCTATATTCATTTACTTGTTTAACTCAAAGACACCCCTTCACTTGGCTGGTAGATAAGATGTTAGGCATAATTTTATCAATATATTTTCATAGGAATTACTGGAGACACTCAGGTGAAGATTTCCTGAAAAAACTATTTCACATGGCAATGGAAGTGTACAACATTCAGAGAAAACACAAGATCTTAAAAGTAAATTCAAGTCCTTTAGCAACTTGTTTTTATATTACTCATCTCTTATCCTTTTGCACTGCACTGTTGATAACTTATTGAAATCTATTTTTCAATTCATAGATTCATTAAGTGTGATTGTTTTTAATTTTCAGAACTGTTATGGACTGAATAATGTTCATCCTAAATTCATAAGTTGAAGTCCTAACATACAACATTTCTGTATTTAGAGATCTGGACTTTAAGGAGGTAACTAAGGTTAAATGAAGACATAAGACTGTACCCCTAATCCAACAGTACTGGTGTCCTTATAAGAGACACTGGAGTGCTCTCTCTCCATTTGTACACACAGAGAAAAGGCCAAGTGAGGACAGAACAAGAGGTTCTATCAGCAAGTTGAAAAGCAAAATCTCACAAGAGCCCTGGCAGGGTGGCTCAGTTGGTTGGAGTGTCATCCCATACACCAAAAGATCATGGGTTTGATCCCATTAGGGAACATAGGTAGGTTGTGGGCTCCATCACTGGTCGAGGTGCATATGGGAGACAAACGATGTTTCTCACATAGATGCTTCTCTCTCCTCCTTCTTCTCTCTCTAAAATCAATAAAAATATCCTCAGGTGAGGATTAAAAGAAAAAACCTCACAAGAAACCAATCTTACTGACAACTCAATCTTGTGCTTCCAGCATCTAGTACTGTGGGACAGTAAATTTCAGTTTATAATATTTTGTTATGCAGCTTATGCAAACTAATGAACTATCTTTTGTTTTTTCTCAAGCTGCCCTATTCTGATTTAACATTGTTTTATATTTTGCTAATGATTTCCAATACAGTTGCATTGATTTGAACATATTAATCATTGTTTTATCTCAGGTTGCTATAACAAAATACCATAGACTTGGTGGCTTAAATAACAGACGTTTATTTTTCACAGTTCTTGAGGCTGAGAAGTCCAAGAGCAAAGTTCCAGTCAATTCAGTTTCTGTTGAAAGTCCACTTCCTGGCTTGCAGATAATCACTTTCTTACTATGTCCTTGCATGACAGAGAGAGAGAGAGAGAGAGAGAGAGAGAGAGAGAGAGGACACTCTGCTCCTCTTTTCTCTTCTTATAAGGGCATAATTTCTTCATGCAGTCCCATCCTCATAACTTCCTTTAAACCTAACATCCCAAAGATCCCACTTTCAAATACTATCACATTGAGAGTCAGGGCTTCAACATATGAATTTTTGTGGGATAAAAACACCCAGTCCATAGCAACCATACTCATTTTAAAGTCATTTTGATTGTTCCATTAGTTCTATACTTGGTGTGAAATATGATTTATTTATCATCTTATTTTTTTTCTGATGTTTAATTTCCTTGTGTAGTTTATTTTTATGGGTTTAACCTGTGATTTTTTTTTTTTTTGGTAGGAAAACTATGCCCTGGGTTAGAACGCATCTGTTCTGGGATGTTTCACATTTTTGTTTTTTGCCTAGAAAGTATGTGTCTATTAGGAATTTGGGTCCCACAGCCACAGGGTTTAGACAATCCATGAGAGCTCTCTTTTATTTCTCCTTGTGTTAGTATTCTCATGGCCAAAAGGAGTTGAAAGGTATTTTTGCTTTTAATTTTCTTAGTTTCTGTTTCATGGGCATGGTACTTTTTATAACTACCTGACTAATGTAAGTAAATCAAGTTCAAGCTCCCACAATTTGTGGCATGGATTTCTTTCCCATTACAGATTTAGAATAAAACCTCTAAGGTCTGTATCTGGTTCTGATACTCCATTGAATAATTTTGACTTCACCTTTGAGTCATTGAATGTTAAGATTTGAGTTCTGTTTTAGTTTCTGAAAATTGTGGATTTAACCTTCTTTTGTGGTTGTTTACTTATTTAAATAGCTTTTTCCCTATTTCAACCAATATTTCTAAGATTTTTTTGGAGAGGAGAATCTTACATGTTAGCTTAATCTCTCACACAGCTATGCATGTGTTTAACTTCTTTAGGTCTATGTTTCAAGATCTGAAAAACGGAGAATACTTAAAACTTACTGGGTGTTTGTTAAAATAAATTAAAAATTAACATATGCTAGTGGCTGAGCATATTGCTTAGTAAATCATAAATATTCAGTAAATGTAATTTATTAGTATTATAATTATAAACAATGTGCATTTAAATTATGACATAAGAAGTAACCAAAACTAAGTGATTACAGCAATTTGAAACTATTTGCTTTAATTTTTTTTTCTAGTGAAAGATGGCTTAAGTAATTTTTTAATACCCAAAATGTAGAGCAAAATTACGAGATACATTTAAAAAGTTTTTATATTATATAATTTAGATGAACTTGTTTAGTACATATTGAATTTTCTGCAAGTGGCATTATGTTTGGCGTTGCTGTCAGGCTTTACAATTTTGTCCAAAAATTTATGAATAAAAAGCTTCAGTGTTTTGAATTCTGGGTGTTAGAAGACTTTTTGAGTAGATGCATTTTTAATTCTCTTTATACAACATTGATGTCTAATGAATGGATTTTAAAATCCTATGATTGTCAAAGAAAGGTAGTTACGGCTAAGGGCAGATGACCCGTAATTCGGAACTTCTGATTTTTTTTTTTTTTGATGATCCAGTTTAATGGATCTAAAAATCTATACATACATATTATCTTTTTCATTGATTAAAATAGTTCCCAATCATTTGAAGGATGAACATGCAAGTTCGGTGGAATCGTTACCCTTAGGGGAATGAGAGAGGGCGGGGCGGGGGTGGGGGAGATGGAATCTATTGAGTTAAATTAGTATATAATTAAGAGTGGTTAAAACAACAATGTTCACACATTTTTTAATTTAAAGCGTGTTCAATTAAAATTCATTGGAATCTGCTGTTTTTTAAGCCGTGAGCTGTGCACCGAAGAGAGAGTAAAAACATAGATTTTAAGAATGTAGCTAGAGGTAATATATAAATCCAATTGATCAGTCTGGCAGAGAATTGATGCCACAATTTGTACCCAGTGGCATTTTCTCCCTCTTACTCAACTGCTTTAGAACATTATCAGAAAGTCAATATGATATGCCAATATGGTGATATACTTTCAGTCATAAGTCCCTTGTTCTGATTAAAACTTAGGTGCTCACATTGTGGATAATAACAGACAGACAGCCTGACTCCATATCACCATGTAGTCCAGAAAGGACTTGACTCAACTTACTGCAAGTTTCCAAGCATTTATCAAAGATCCTAAGTGCCAGCTAAACTGGCAACAGAGGGCATCTGTCTCTTCAGGTCAAAAAAAAAAGAAGAAAAAAAATAAAGAAGAAGAAGAAGAAAAAAGGGTAATATATACCCTGTTTTGTAGTCTGGCTTCAGACCTCTCCCTAGCAGCCTTCTGTCGCCGACTGCCTTTCCTGATGTTCTGATCAAGTTACCTTTAAAATTCACTCGTCATTTCATACTTTAATTCTCTTTCTCTTTTAATTTATTAATGTGTTTACCACCTCAGCATTATCTTTACAGCTCTATCCCTTCCAAGCTTGCTCATTCCTACAAAACTATTGGGAAAGTTTTACGGTCTTTAATTTTTGTATACAAATTGAATTTTAAAGGTGATTTATGTCACTTAGCTTTTTATTCACTAACAGCACAAATCTCCGAGAGAAGGCCTCTGACTGTATATTGTGTTCTCAATAAATGTGTTGAAATGATTGGCAGCCTTCAGGCAGAGTACGCATATAATATTAATTAATATTATTAGAAGTTTTGATTCCATGTGTTATACAGTATATTCCAGACAGGCCCCAGCAAGGCTTTGTTAAAGAAATATCCTACAACACACACCGTTTACCAGGCTTGCCTACAATTAAGATAATTATCTCTGTGACAGACATTGAGGCATAGCTGGCCCAGATATTTGTCAGTCACAGTCTGATACAATTTAAAATACTTTTGGACATTAGAAAAGCAACATAAAGCTTAATTATATAGTGAAAATTATGTATGGTGTATTTTGCAGTTAGTTTTTCATAGTCATTCATTCATTTGTACGCTTTACTTGAAAATATGAGTTTAATGCTTACTATGAAACTAGGTACTATACTGGGTGCTAGAGTGCAGCTAGGGAATGGAGACACAGCTGGTGCTCCACGTGGACCCTGTATCCTAGCATGCAATGCAATCAATTAGCGAGCCTAAATAAATACATGGTGTGTCACAGGAAGATGGATGCTGTGGAGAATGGGATGATAAAGGAGAAAAGGGTATATACTGGGAGGCGCTGAGGTTAGAGGGTAGTCATGGAAGACTTCCTTGATTACTTGATATTCGAGCAAAGACCTGAAGGAAGTAAAGGAGCGACCCATGTTGACATGTGAGAAAATAGCATTCCAGGCAGAATGAAAAGCACCTACAAGTCCCTGACATTGAGCCACGTTGGTAAGTTCAGGAAAGAACAAGGGCATGAGTGTGTCTGGAGCAGAGTAAACAAAGAAGAGGATCTTAGTTTGGGTTGTCTGAGCTACAGATTCATGTGCAAGTGACTTACTGAAAAACTGATAAGGGGGAGGGAAAGGTAGAAAAGCTAAACCTGAATGCGATGTCAGGTAAAATCATCTCCTCAACTTAACCCTTCTAGGTGCTCTGGAAAATAAATTTGCAGAGTTTGTACCACTTTGAGGTAAGAGACCTGGACTTTCAGACTTCTGCAGTAGTCGAGCTGACTTAAGCTCCCAGGCACTTGTGCGTAACAGTGCTTTTGGGCAAAACAGCCCCAGCAGCCCATCTCCTGATAAAGGTTGTAGGTACCAAGTGTGCAGACACTGTAGAAATGGGTGCATAGAGCCAAATATATTTTTCCAGGAGATCTGAGAGAATATCCTGACCAATTTTCAGCCTCCCTTGGATTTTGATGTGGTCCTGTGACTGAAATGAACCAAACGAAATGTAGAACTTGTGTTCTTAAATGACCATGTAGAGAGGAATGCACCTATTGGCATGAAACCAATTTAAACAGTGACGTTAATAGCTATAAAACTTGTATTATTTTGTATATTATAACATTGTAGACAAGGGTTAATTTGAAATATCAGGTAGGGATTTTTTTTTTTAACTTTAACTGCTAATCTGTATTTTCAATAGATTTCTCTGGCTATAATGAAAATAAAAGACCATAGGAGGACAAGTGATACATCAGCAAGACTAAGTAGAAACTAATATTTTTGGTGGGGTTAGAACAGTGAGTATGAAAACAGAACCAACAGGATTTGCTTATGAATTTCAAAATCACTTCTCTAATTTTTTTCAGTCCCAGTTCCTCTCTTGTCTGGCTCCCTCTCTCTTACCTAAACACCCTTCCCCATCTCTACTATTAATAATTCTCTTTTGGTGTGAAAGATAATTGTTTAGATTAGGTCATTTTTTTATTACCTGCTTATGACTTCTCCACATTTATAATTTTATGAATACTTATGAACTCTCTGAAAGGGGCGGTTATCTTCAGAGCTCTTAGACACTTACCACCGAATACTGATTTTACTCTTACTTGTTTCTGCTTACTCTGACTCTTTTCTCATCTCTTCTCTTGCTGTTAATATGTTCTCCATATGCCCAAATGGTAGGACACATTTCGGGTGGCTCTTTTTGGGAGAAAATTAACTTCTGCCTTGGGTCCAAGCAGAAAAAAATTGATGCCTTCTTTAGCAAAACATGTTCACCACAGTCCAATATAAGAAAATACTACCTTAGATAAACAAGAAAAGCACACACAAACATCAAAGCTTAACACTGAATAAATAGAAAAAATGTTTAGAAAGTATTTATTTTCCTTTGTACAAAATAAATATGAGATAATTTGTATCATCATTATTTCTATTGATTCCTTGCTAAAATAATGAGTTGTATTTCTTTCACAACTGTATCATCTTACTGAAATGAATGGTGGGTAACCTGTAGCTTTGAACATGTTGTGTATCATTGTCAATTTTTCATATTTCTTCCTAATGGAATAAGCAAATTTCATAGTTTGTCTTTATAAATCCTAAGTAGGAAACACTGGTTTTTATGTAAATTTTAAAGTGTTTAAACTTCACACTTATCTGCATATGTCTGTACATAAGTATTTAATAAGGATATTTCTAGAAATTCCCATTGAAACCCAACCTTTCTTCACAAAGAGATATGTTACATTATTGGAGAAGCTTAGTTCTGTCTGCTCTATTGGGTTTTGAGTGTGGCCCAATGTATGCTGAGTTGATTCAATATCTTAAACATGGACAAAAATTATAAAGAGTTGCGATGTTTTAGTACATTGTAGGAATATGTACAGTATTTTCTCAAAGAAAAGAATACATAAATGTAAGAAAGCACCAATGAAAGAGAACATACTTCTAGGTCACTAAAAATTTTCTGCTAGTGTTTCTGTAGAAAAGCAAGTGACTCACCAACTAAAACATATATGTATTTTTTTGTTTTCTATATTTATATTATGTCTCAACATAGTCTTTGGGGTCATTTTAATTTCCAGAGCAAATGATTGATTAAATTTTACAAGATTTATAATATTGCTACCACTGGGATTGCTCCTTTTATGTTTGACATAAAGAAAAGTCATTGTCCTTAGAAAGTAACTATAAAAATGGTCGTATGAATGTGCCATTGGTCCAGTTCTCTTTTCTATTATTTTACCACTTTGTCCAGATTCTATCTTACGCAAAGGTTTCTAGGGCCAGGGACACAGACTTGGAAAACTTTGATGGGGAGAGTAGTCAGAAAAGCTCTGGAGGATGAAGTGTATCCTTAATAAAGCAAGTTAAGATGGCTGCATATATGGATGAATGGGCAGATTCAAGACAGTATGCTGGTAGCTAAATTCTACACAGTAAACAAAGAAAAATTGTGTATAGTGGTAAAATAAGGAGTCTCTTGATGCCTTTGGAAAGTATGGGAAAAATAAATTTTCTTAGATATGAACCTGGAGTAACACATACTTGTGTGATGATTTGATTGTGTTTCAGTTTAAGTTCCCCTGAAAGGAAGTCTGATTTATTAGCAGGTAACTCCAAAGAACTGTGGTGGACGTCAGAAGAGAAAGGGAAGAAAAATTTCATCAAGGTGACAAGTGTGGGCATTTGGGACCTTGAGATCATGCTAAGAAGAGTCTAGAATGTCTTTTAGAATTAGCCACCCAACTGGATGTGGAGAACAGGCCTGTCAACTTAGAAGCCGTGTTTAGACCAGGTACAGGAGAACAATGATTCAGGTTATGAGCCAATTCTTTGAGCATGCGCAGTACAAAGCAATAAACAACATAGGCTTATCTGAAGGGTAACCCCACCCTCTCAGAACATGTGCAGGAGAGGAGCGTAATCAACATGTGCTTATCAAAGTGGCACAAAACAACATGGACTAATCGGAGGCTGATGCAACACAACATCCTACAATAATATGAAAGCGAAGGCCTTTGAACAGGCAGCTGAGGTAGCTGAGAGAAGCTGAGCCAGCTCGGAGATGCTCCACTGCTCCGATTGGCCCTGCCGTAGTCGACTCTGAAGCCGCCTTAGTCTCTGCCTTGCAAGACGGCAACCAGCTACCTCCTGGACCTGGACCTGATCTGGACTCTTGGGACTTGGGTTTGTTATCCCCCAGTTCTCTTGTGTGATATTATTGCTGGTTGTTTCTGAGTGATTATTCTGTTTGTTGGGTTATTATAGATTTGGATTGAACCTGCATTAATAAAAGCTGAGTGTATAGCATAGTCACCTGTGTTGACTCGCTGTTATGCCTTGGCGCGGATGTTGCCTGCAGGGCTGATGGCTGTATAGGTGGCCTAACGCGCCTCCATTCTTTGACAAAGGATGGAGGCTGACTTGTAGGAAAGACTCGTAAGGTTAGAGTATCACTCATGACACAGGATTCAGAGATGATTATTATCAGTTTGACCTAATCATTGGTTGAGAGTCATTTCATCAATTTCCCTACATTTCTAAGCTAGGCGAGACATTATTAGTTTAAAAAAAGAAAAAAGAGTGACTTAAAACCTACACAGGAGTGTCCTGACTTCACTGAAATTAGAGATGAGGCCAAGATGTGGGCCAGAGCACAGGGTACATCTGATAGAGATGTGATGGCAGCATCATATTGGTGATGGGTGCTGAGGGTGCAAAAAACTTGAGGCTGTGATCCAACTTCTCAGAACCTCTGGTAAATATTTTTTATGTCCCCAGGAACTTTAGAAAAGGTAACTCTTTGGTGGCAGATACATGAATCTAACCACCAATTTGTTTCTGTATAGATTCACTTAAGGGTAAGAAATAGGCAAATGATTGTTTTGTGAAAACGATTCACTTAATGTTTCATTCCAAGTTACTTTTAAAAGGAAGTGTGTTCATTTTTGAAGGATGTTTTCTTAAATACACATATCTCAAGTTTCCTAAGTTTAAGGCCTGCGAATAAAGCTACTGAAATTTTGTGAGAGTTTAAATGACTGGCTCTTGAACATTTTATAAAGCAACTATTTTCTCTGCCTTTTTGATATATTACTATTTAACTATGAGATTGAAATCTCAGAATAATCTCACGCCTCGGAGATCCCCGTAAGAAGTTATATATTCTCTGGGTCTCTGGTAGGCTACCTTGACCTTTCATGTTTCAAACCGCAGCCCTTTTCTATCATTAGATTTTAAAGCTTTCAAAAATCTAGGGAGTTTTCCTTCTTATCCTCCCTTACATTGCCTCTGGGCTGAGGAAGAAAGTGGGTAAGACAAAAGACTTTTGTCCGCCTTGAACCCAAAGGAAGTTAAAACGGAAGCCTCAAGTGCAAGGACCTTAATGACTGTTGCTCTTTTATCATAATGTATGCGTAATAGTTCGTAGAATATTTAGTTCGGCTGAGCACGATTTCAAATTTCAGACAGAAGACCTATTTCTGTAGGGAAACTTACCTTTCCAGAGGGGGTAATTTCTTTATGCCTAAGGTTTAAGTAGATTGCAGAGGGAAAAAAAAAGCAGTGTTGGAGAATAACTGAAGGATGCCTAAACTTCAGGAATCTAATAAAATAAAGTTTATACTCTAACTTGTCCACAGCAACCTGCATAAAAGTATGATTAATATATTTCTCATGTGTTAATCTTCCCAAGTCATTGCAAATCCAGTTAGCAAATTTATTAAAATACTGATGAAATATGATAGTTTGTATAGCATGCTAGGCAAATTGAAGCCATAAATACTCATCAGTTATTACATTAGCACAATGTTGCACGTGTGTGTTTGTCTATAGACATAGAGGAGCTAACTAATGCCAGGTAGCAAGAGCCTATTGATAAATTTTCAGGAAATCTGTGCGCTGGTTGTTAAACCCCACCATAATTAAAAATTAAATGATAAAAATTGTAATCGAATACATTATATTAAAACTGAAGTGATTACAGATATTCAAAGCTCATTGCCTACTAGTTATTTTTCTACATTTTACTATATTCTATGATCTTGAACTTATTTATATTTATTTTATCTAGATGGTGGGAATACTGTCCAATAGCATGGTACACTGCTTCTTAACTCCACTTTCAGTAATGGCAAGTTAGTGGTTTACACTGGACATAGTGCAAGTACCTAGGCAAATATTACAAATCAGGACTCATTTAGGTTTTGTTGAATGACTAAACTTAAGAAAGTGTCAAGAAATGTTAAAAATGTAGATTAAACTTTAAAATGTGTTGTGTCTATGGCCACTATATGAGGTGGAACCCCAAAATGGGATTTATTTATTAAAAATTTTGTATTTTTTATTGCATGTTTAAATTTCAGGTACCTTTGAAGTACTCTCCAGTTGAGCAATATACCTATTGAGACATTTTTTTTCTACTGTTCAAAAACAGGTTTTTGTTTTATCTCTTCCACATTGGCAAAACATTTCTCTTTGAGGACTTTTTTCTTCTGGGGAAACAAAAAAAAAATGTTGCTTGGGGTAAGATTGGGTGAATAGGGAGAGTGGTGTAAGGGGGTAATGTCATTTTTGGTAAAAAACTGCTGAACACTCAGCTTGGTATGGGTTGGTCCACTCATTAATCACCCATCATGAAATGGGCAAATGCATTAAAAAGAATCTTCAAAAAAATTCACTGAAGCTGCACTCAGCCTCTCACAACCATGCCAGTTGGTACACTGATACAGGTGGGTTCCTAGAGAACCCACCTAGAGGGGGAAGCTTGTACTACAAGGGACCTGCCCTCCAGAAGATAATTGTTTATTTTTGGATCACCCTTGTACTGTCAATAACACAAAAGTTTCAAGAAACAGTCTTCCAAAACTTGGAACTATTACTTAATTCAGCAAAGAAGTTGCTCCCATTATTTACCAAAAAAATGAAGTTTTGACATATGTCTTTATAGTTTCACTTTGTCTTACTCATCAATGTAAATAATAATATCAACCAACATTTATCAGTTGTAACTACAGATTGATTAGGAGTGCAAGAGTTCAAAAAAATGTATAGAAGAATTATATGAGAATCAATTGGTTACATAAGATTTAAGATAAAAATATTACATAAGTCATTGCAATTTATAATTACCTAATAGGAGTAAAATTTATAATAAACACACATACACATATATAAAATATATTTAGATAGATTGATTGACACAGATATAGATGTATGAATTATTTTGGAGGACTAGTTGTTAAACATTTACCAACATAGCTTTGTATAAATATATAATTTTAATAACCATTTTATTAAATGCATTTTATATAATTTTATAAATAACCAAATACCAATTTGGGGCTACATATATAAGCAAAAACATTTTATATAATTCTTAAAAATAACCACCTTCCTCAGACTCTTGGGAAAATTATTTTCCTTTACACATTGAAACTAAGACATAAGATAAAACACAAATAAAAATGTTAAAAAATTTTTGAGAAAAACTTATCATTTTAACCTGAACAAAATAATCCTAGATACAAGATTTATAGTGCCCATTCCAAGGTAAATTAAATGTGTCTTTACTTGAAAAAGCCTACTTTTATTAAATTTATAGGTACTATGGGATTGATGTTTATTTTCTCTTTTAGAATATTTTAATGTTAGAAATCTAACAATGTAAAGAAAAAAATGCCACAAACAGAATATAAGTTAGAAATGAATAAATCAGTAGTATAATAGTGCCTTTGAAATACAGCATATTTTTGTAATGAGATATGGCAATCACATATAATGCAATTATTTTAACTTATTCTAGACTATAAATAATAAGAGTAACAAATACTTTTAAATATTATTTTACTTGGCAATAAGATTTGAACTCTAACATTTTACAGGAAAAATAAAACACTTGAATTTTATACAACTTATATTTTCTAATACATTTTATTTATTAAAAACCTATGAATTAGAAGAATATTAAGTCCATTATTTCAATGGAAGGCTTTACAGTTCATTTTTGATCCCTCTACCCAGATAGACATTTTGATTAGAATATTCATAGGACAATCATTTTCTTTCTATACCAATCGATGCCTTACTTCTTTAAAACCTAGGAAAAGTCTTATGATATCCTTGTTCTTTTTCCTGAATGAGTCTAGATTGCTCTCCAGTGCTCTAATATAAAATCTCATCCTCAGGACACTTGCTGGTTATTAAATTTACTTTTACAAGTATCTATTCACTTTCTTGACTACATTTTTAATATCTAAACACTGTGAAGACTGGGTCTATGTAACATTTTTAAAGTTATGATATACTTCAAATATGTATGGGATAACATGTTCGCTCTAGTATCTAACACACAAATCATTTTGCTTCACTTCATTCCTCTCTCCCTCCATCCCCTATTTTCTACCTTACAAAATGAATCATGTTAGACAAGATTAAAGCACACGTTTACCACACCGCACCCTATTTCCCAATGAAAAATTCATTTTTCTCCCTCTCCCTTGAGCAGAAGCCACCATCTTTGTTTCATATTTCTGCTATACATGTGTTTTCAAATTGCATAAACATAAAACATAGTTCTGCATCTGCTTTTTAATCAGTGTTTTCTTTTCAAAATTTATTTTTATGACTAATGTAAACCTAGTTCATTCATTTTTGCTGGGAGTATGTGTTGAACTGCATTAATCTGTTATTCCCTTAATTCTACGAGTCAATTTGATTTTTTCCACTATTAAAAAATTAGTGAATATTCCTGAACATGGTAAGTTTTTTTAGACTACATGTCTAGAAATGTGCTTGCTGAGCTTTAGAGTTTTATGTATGTATTTGTAACCATCCCATTTTTTTTCTGATACCATCTTCTAAATTACATCTACTTATTTATGTAAGGATCTTTCAGGAATCTCTATTATCTAACATGAATGTCTATTTTTATCCCAATATCATTTATTTTTAATTTCTTTAGAATTATAACATTATTATGATATATAGTAGGGTTATTTATCCCTCCTTTTTCTCACTTTTCAAAATATTCTTTACTATTCCTGGCCCAATATTCATTCATGTTAATTTTTCAGTCAGTTTTTCATGTGTCAGGGAAATCTATGATAGTATTTTGACTGTATTTTTATTTGAATTTACACATTTATTTTGTAGGATTTTATATTTCTTAATATCAAGTCTTCTTGATAGTATACCATTGTATAACTTGCCATTTATATATCTGTTACTTGTAATATTAAATAACATTGTCTAGTTTTCTCGATATAATTGTCAAACTTCATTTGTCAGATTTATTCCTAGATGACATTATTTTAATTGTATGGAAGGAATCGTTTTCTATAATTATTGTGTTGACTACTCTGTGATTGTTTTCTGTATAACAATGTTATTGATTTGTTCATTTCCACTTTGTTTCTTAAAATCTTGCCAAATTCTCCTACTAGTTCCCATTATGTCCTTAGCTTTTCTTTAATTTCCTATGAAAACAAGTCCATTATCTTTGATATAGCTATTTTTCCTTTTCAAGTCTACACCTTATTTTATTTTGTTCTCTTATACCATTAAATAGACTTTTCATTAAATATGAAAAGAAAGGTAATATTTTCAATCTTTTCATGTATATATTCTTTATGTTTCAAACAGATCAGTGAATACAAAATTAGCACTTTCCGTGTACAAGGGTTATGATAAACCATAACAGCTTTGAAAGGAAGCAGAAATGAAAATATGTTTTCTTCATAAGCCTCCTACAAAGAAAAACTTTTAGTATATTGAATTTATAGTCAGTTAGATTGGATTGTTAAAAATTGCCAGTTATTGATACATGTCTTGCCTATAGATTACTCTAACTTTCTTGATATAAGGATTCTTTTTATTTTCTTTGCTATACCCTTTTTATGTCAGGGGTGTCCAACCTTTGGCATCTCTACGCCACACTGGAAAAAGAGTCATCTTAGGCCACACATTAAATACATTCTGACACATAATCACAAAAAAAACCTCATAATGTTTTAAGTAAATTTATGATTTTGTGTTGGGCCACAATCACAGCCGTCCTGGGCTGCACGTGGCCTGCGGGCTGCGGGCTGGACGCCCGCAATCAGCCTGCTGTAGTTGACTGCTTTTCATACACCTTATGTATCTGTGTACCTCTAGCCTGATGATTAAGTAAGTTTTACTGCTCTTTCAAAGGTACCTATTAGGAAATACCACTATTTTCTACTATCTACGATATAAGACAGGTATCAGTGAAAATAGCAACTATCACTTTGGCTAAATTACTTATTTTGTTGTATATGGCGATGGCTTTAATTGAGCCTGGTTAGTGATCTGTGCACTACCCACTACATGCAATTTAATAACAAATTATGGTGATATAATAAAATTGTGTTATTTTTATTTAGTATATTGCAGCTGAATATGCAATTAATTTATTTCAAGTAGGTAAAGTATATTTAAGTAATACAGAGATATTATCTACAGAATTCTAGAAATAGCCCATAAATTTTTATAAATTACCTGAAATAATATTGGATAAAAACAAAGATTACATGCTTTTATTATATTAATAAAGATTAAAGATATGTGCTTTGATTTGATTTGGAAGTGTAGGTTATTTCAGATGAAAGGAAAATTATTTCAATTCTTTCAGTGGTGGTTTAGACTTCTTTAAAGTACTTGCCTTTTTGATTATTATTGTTTATCTCTTCTCCTGCCTTTTAGCTCTCTGAGAGTCTGTTTTCTGACCCTCCTTGAATAATGTGTTGTTTGCACATGGTAATTGAAAACGGCTTTCAAAGACAAAAGTGCTTGGGGTCCTCAAGTTACACTGTGGTCCTAGTTACAGGCGAGAACATTGCAATGGTTTGTTTTTCATTTCTACTACTAAATATCGAGGCAGGATTCCTGACTATTGTCTGAGGGCCAAGCCTATTTTTTAAAAAATACATCTTACTACAGTAAAGGGGAGCCTAGTCTTTTACACGTCGTCCGTGGCTGCTTTGGAGCTAGAACAGTGGGTTTCAGTAGTTGCAACAGAGATATCGTGGATCACAAAACCTATGTTATCTAGTGTCTGGTTCTGTAGGAAAAAAGTTTGTTGAAAACTGACCTAAAGTGGGAATGACAAGCTAACAAAAAATCAGTTGACTATATCTAACACAGTGATTAATCAGTAATGTCTGCGATGGGTGAAACAACAGGAAATAGGGACGTTTATACCATATATTTGCCATCCTTGGTCTGAAAATGATAACCTTTCCTCAGCAATCACCAATGAAATCACAGAGAATCAATCCTTTTCTTTTTTTGTTAATATTTGAAAGAGTTAAGCATAGTCACAAATTTTAAAGCAGTACATTTAGAGCAAAATTTTCCAGCATAACTGTAAGGTCAATTTGTTTCCTTTTTCATTATTTCTTAATTATTAAAAACCACAGTTGTTTTTTCTGGCTTTTCTTAAATGAAAAATCATTCAAGTGATTTTTATAAAGATATAGCTTTATAAAATAAACAGCCGAAACGCTTCTTTCCATATTGCGTCTGTCTGCTGTCTTAATCTCTCTTTTTTACTTCTCTATCACAGAGGTACACATTAGAAGTGTCAAGCAACATGATACAGTGGAATCAAATATATATTTTAGATTTTCTGCCTTTACCTCTTTAAAACACCTAGAACACCAGGTATTCTGGGATTGAGAATGTGCAAAATATCCAGCAGCATTGGACTAAAACAAGAATCCTCATTCCTCTGTTAAAGACCAAATACTATCTTTCAACTTTTTTCATTCTTCATACCATTGTTTCTATAGCTCTCCTTCAGTACGTCTTACTTGTTGACTTATTAGACATAGGTACCCTATTCTATACAGAGTTTTGGGGGTTACCTCCTGGCCCCTAAGGATAGACTCCAGTGAAAAGGCACTTCTCTTTTTCTAATCTAATAAACCAACCTTTCAGGCAGTTGGGAGACCTGGATTTGAGAACAGTCTGTATTATTTCTTCTTCACGTGACTGCCACTTCTCTAAAGTTTAATTTCCTTCTTATTATAATGAGGAGGTTGTCTTAGAGGATTTGATTTCTTTAGCCCTAAATCTACCCTTGCTTTGAATAATTCTCTTTAGATCTCTTTTTCTATCTTCATGTGCAAACAATTCCTGAAAGAGATATCAATGCACAGCAGTGTATACTCTGCCAGAGCTATGGGCTTCATGTCTTCAGGAGTCATCTCTGTCACCCATTTTAGTTTAGTTTTTCCTTCATCTAAGCTCCAATTTTCCTTCCTTCCTTCCTTCCTTCCTTCCTTCCTTCCTTCCTTCCTTCCTTCCTTCCTTCCCTACTTCCTTCCCTCTCTCCTTCCCTTCCTTCCTTCTTTCCTTTCCTTTCTCTGAAACACCCTTTCCATCAGAGATTATTTGAGAACTGCATCCCATTGGATATTTTATCAGTCAGTTCTAACTCAGATACATAGACTTTGGAGTTTAAGAGGCTAAGGTTATAAAACTAACTCACTATATTAGGACATAATTTTTTAGAATACTCTTAAACAAAAAAAAAAGAGAGGGGTTTCAAATTAAAAAAAATCATTAGATTTTATATTGCTACATTCGTCTCTACAAACGTAGGCTGCATATTTTTAGTGACATTCTTTCTGCTCACTGCTCAGTTATTAGAGTACGGTTAGTACATGGATTTACATGTGATTCCACACTGACTCGCGGTCTATCAGGAAAGGCTTTGTGGTACATTAGAAGTATGTTCAAAGAATGTCATCTCAGTACTTCAAGGGGTTTTTCTTTAATAAAAAGGGCAATAGGGATCAAACCAATCCACTGAATTTGCATGTTTTCCCCTCACGTTGCTGAAAACATCTTTTCAAACCAGCTTCAAACTAGAGCAATTAGGTGGGTAATTGCCCTAGTGTGAACTTAGCCTTAAAAGCTTATTCTATGAAACTAGAGTAATTAGACTTACTTCTTCAGTCTTTTTTTCTTCACCTCATTGTTCTCATGCATTAGACTAATGTTACTGTGCTTGGGTTCACTTCAATGCAAAGGAATGGAGGCTGGGGATGGAGGGATAGAAAGACTTAAATGGATAGGAAACCTGGCAGACAAAACTGAAACCCAGCTTGTGACAGCAATCATGAAAAACGTTTGCATTCTAATAGGCATTTTAAACAGAATTTTAATTAATCTGAAATTTGCAACATACCTGCTTGTCACTGTCCTTTGTAATGACTGGTTTATGTTCCTAAAATAGATATACAAAATACCTCGTTTTGCCAGATTATTTAGCTATGCTTTGCTATATCAAATTAATCTTAGTTGCTAACAGGATAACAGCTTTAGTTGTTTTTTTCCCTTCTTTTTATCATGTTACAATCATTATCCAAAGGGAACATACCAGGTCAAGTGTTAACAATATGTGCATTGCAAAAATAAAAGTTAAGATTTACCATCTGTTCAAAAATGATACCGTTATATTAGATATTTTTCAAGAAGATTCCCATTAATTCAAATAACATTTTGATTTATTTTGATTTTTAAAAACTATAGATGCATTTTTTGTGAAGCAAAAGTATAATATAAAATTTAAAAGATCAGAATTGTAATGTTGTAGAGCAATACGGTGTACTTTTGTGTCAATATTTAAAGTAGAGAAATTAAAATGTAATTTCTTGGGATGTGTTCTATGGACATAAATTTAGACCTGGGGCGGCATGTGTAATACAATACTCATTAAATATTTGTTTAGTTTAGTAGATTGTAAGATTAAAAACGGCAGTATTGTTTTCACATTTACATTCAAAGTGTTAATCAGAAGTGGCTGACGGGGCCCTGATGCTCAAGCTCTTACCTCATAGCCTTCCACCCTGCTCAGTATTCAAGGTGACACACGGTGGCTTCTTGTGACTTTGTGATTTGCTGCCCCAAATAGCTGATGTTCATGTATATGTAACTGGGTCGTGTACATAGAACTTCCCACTTTTTCTGCTCAGGTCTACACATTGACCTTTGGTTAGTTCATTTCTTTTGCAGTGTTGCCTTTGTTGTTCACCTGCATAAAATGTCCCCTTCAAGAAATGACCATGACATCCACATGAAAGGGTACACAAATGTGACCTCAAACCTCTATTTTCAGCAGTGTCTTTTGAGCTGTTTTAAAATTTGAAAGGAATGGTGTGAGAGATCATATTCAAGTTTAGAGTATTAATTAAAGTGGAAAGAAAGGCTTCCGTTCCTTTCTTTTCAGCTCTGTGTCCTGAGCTAAACCATGGCTGTCTTGTTAGGGGAGGCCACTGCCACTCCTGAATAAGCTAGGTTAGTTTTTCACAGAATAAATATATACATTTTCCACAACCAAAATTTGTCTATAATGAGCAAACCTGGAAAGTAGATACATACTAAATTGTAGCCACTTTTAAAAAACATTAATGGACATTGAAGAGTGTGAACTATTACATGTTTTGATCTACTATACTGTTTCTACATGCTTCAGAGGTGGCATGGGAAAGAAAAGGTATTTGTATTATGAGTTAATAGGTGAAAACCTTGTCTTTGCCAGTTATTGGCTAAGCAGGTTTAAATCTCATTTTTCTTATCTGTATAATGTAGTTGATAATACCTGTTTCCTAAGGTTGCAGTGAAGGTTAAACGAGATGTTATACAAAACCCATGAACAATGCCCGTTATAGAGCAGAGTCGTGAAGGATGGTAATTAAATGTATCATTCCCCATGTACGAGGACCAATCACTCTGCTGTAAAATATCTAAAAGCAGGGACATAGCAATTCACAGAATCTCTAGGGTCTATTACTGAGCCTGAAATACAATAAGGACTGATACGTTTTGCTGAGAGAATGCATAAATGGATGAGAAAATGACTGTGTAAATAAGAGTTTAGACTGCAAAAGCATGTGGAAACAGCACAGTAGATCAAAATATGTCAGTCGTTTACTCTTCAATGTACACTGTCTACTTTACGTGGAGCTAGAGTAGAATGTGAAGGTCTTGAAAAAGAACCAGAAAAGCCTGAAAGTTCTACCACTAACCAGCTGAAATAACTCAAAACAAACCTTAGCCTGTCTACGATTTAAAATCCTCATCTATAAAAGAGTACTTTGCATAAAATGATATTCATCCTGCCACCTACCCTTGCCTTCTAGAGGTCATGAAGCCCATATCACTTTGAAGGGTGCCAAAATTTATGGTGAGGAAGCACATCAAGAACTCCCAGGGAAAGTAATCCTAACTGTTCTGACTCCAACTCTCAGATCTCCAGTCTCAACATCTTTCATGAACAGATTTTAGCAAGCAGGTTTGCAAGATAAATAAGCAAACATGTAGGAAGACAGAGACATTTTGCATATGGATTTAGTTTTAAAAGAAACTGAAAAAATATAGTAGAATATGCATAATTAGCACAGATTATGAAAAAATATAAATGTGTTAATTAATCACTCATCTTAATTATCAAAATGTCATATCCATATATGCAACAATAAAAATGCCAGAAATTAGAAAGAGATATTTTGCCCCCTATCTCCACTTCTGAAAAACTATTCCAAGTTTCTAATATAATTTGCAAGAGATGTTTACACTGAGATGTGAATGCTCTGGTGTTCTTTTCTTATTAAAAGCCTGAGAGTTAATCAAGTATTATAGTGTTTTAGCTTTTCTTTAATAAAAAAGATGTTGACAATTTCATTTTTCTCTTTCATTATCTAATTAGTCAATTACTCTTTTCCAAAATACCTACTCTTTGCTTTTATTATTGATGTATTGTTCATGTGACCACATTGCTGAGGAATCAGAGCTTCAAGGACTGTAACTTTCTCATCCAAAGTACGGTAACCTAATTTAGCAGCTGTAGTAGACCAGGAAAGCAGCATGATGCCAAAAAAGGTTACACAGTGGGAAGTTCTTGCTGGCAAATACCAATTCACACCTGTTTCAGGCCTACGGACAACATCAGGGGTGCTATTTAAATGGACTCTGTGTGCAATTTATCCATTGTTTGGAATCATTGAAATGAACTACACTGATTCTTCTCCTTGGCAATTACTCCAATTATGTGGATGCACCATTTATCAGGCTGCTGATTAAGTGTGTTTAGTAGCAGGCACCAATGAAAAACTGTGAAGAAATACGCAAAGTGACATTCACACTTCTAAGGTTTCTCTCAGACTCACTAATGTCTTATGTTATATAGAGAGAAGCATAGAACATTCTACAGAAAAATACTGCAGAGACTAGGGGTAAGGAAATGATGAAATGTTCCAAGTGGGTACATTGGGATTTCAAATGTCAACATGAGAAAAGATAATTTAGAGTTGAAAATATCTGCTCTTCTTGTTGGATATTTAAATCTCTAATTTTCTAATTTTAAGAAGGTTTTTTTTCTCTGAGAAAAAGATGAAATTTTCTCTAAACTACTAGCTTAAATTTATTAGGAGAATACACAAAGACAGCCTACTATAAATCAATTAGCATTATATACTAATGATCTAAACAGAGAAAACATATTTGTTGCTCCCCAATTTGATATTTCAGATTATCAGACTAAATATTTGATTCTTTTTAATGTTATAATTAATTTTGAATAATGCAAATTTAAATTTTTATTATAATTATTTTATAGGCCAACTATATTTCATTGAATATCTGATTTCCCAGGCTATTTCTATTGAAAATCAAATATGTAATGAAATGTTTTTACAAGTAAATAAATTAATTTTATAACAAACAGAGAAAAATAGTGAATTCAAATATGTAGAAATTGAACTGAATTATGAAATATAAAATGGAGATAATGTTTTTAACATTATATAATAATTTACTATAATATTGGTTCATAATACTGACTTAGACTATAGGTAAAATTTTATTGTTTTTTCTATGGGACATGAGATGTAGAGCCTTTAGTAAATTGGTTAAACTATTTAAAATTTTAGTAAAATAAAATACATTAAAGAAATTTTTTAAGTAAATAAACTTTTCCTACAAATTTGGCTCTAAAATAGGAAACAAACAAATAATATTTGAAGTACAAATAGCAGCATATTAAATAATGAATCCCTTTTAAGTTAACCTTCAGACCAGATAAGTTGAAATAACTAGTCCAGGATCACGGAGATGTAAACCTAAACAAAACTATGAAAAGATTTTAAGTTCATTCCTTCTCCAAAAATTCTTCCTCTGTCAAGTGCCTTCTGCTATTTTCTAAAATAGTTTTTATGACCAAGTTTTCTCTCACCTGTCTAGAACTGCGAAGTGGCAAGAGTTCACTCTACTTGCCAGCTACCCTGTTAAGCTGCCGCAATTTTATGGATGTTGGCAAAAGATGCAATTCTCCTGGGTCAGGGACATGGGACGCATCGTGATAGCAATAGTTAACCTACCATAATTTTAGGCTGGTTCCTTGAGCTATAAATCCTACAGGACAATGCGAAGAGGTCCAAGTAATACCTGCATTCAGAAATGAGATTCAAGAGAGGAACCCTGTTTTCAGGGAACCTGAGTCCTTCACACTGGACAGTGAACAAGCTTGCCTTTTTCTCCAGAGGGGGACACTAATCTTGTTTCTCAAGGCTGTAAGCCAAATTTCCCTTTGCTCTAGACAGAGATGCCATTACAGCCTTCCTTGGCTGTTCACTATGCAATTGCATTTGAAAATATAGTCTAGAACAAAAGGCAGTCAGTGCCTCTGCTCATAAGGTGTGCAGAAACACAAGAAACTGATAAAGAGTTGTCTGTCAACATCCACTAGTGCAAATGAAAGCAAAGGTTCTGTTACAGGCGTAATCTTTAATGTTCTCTAATTTGTAACTTAAAAAAAATCATATGTAATCTTTAGAATTCTCATTACTAATGCATTATTTGTTATATATCTTAGAATAAATGCTCATATAGAGTATATCATAGCCTAAGGATTAGAAATTCCATCATGAAACATATGCGATAGTTTTGCGTGGATTCTTTTATATGCAAAGTTAACTTACATCTCTGGAGACTGAGTAAATTGGAACACATATGAGAATCTTTAAGCTTGATACCATAATTAGATAGCAATAATTTCCTTTTTAACAAGAGTTTTATTACACCAGCCAATCGGTTTCAACCACTAGCCATTTAGGTAGCAAGCCAATGTACCATAATCAAAAGAAAATAATAAACAACTTGATTTAACTGAATTGATTTTACCCTCTTTGCTTTCATTGATAATGTTTTAGGCATTATAATTAGCGAAATTACAAACTGCACTAGATTTCTCTTTCTGTAAATAATTAGGAGCCACCATGAAAAGTGCAATAAGCTAAAAAGAACATGGATTTTTAGAGACAGAAGGACCTGAATTTGATTTCCAACTCTGTGAAGTAGTTGTATGACATTAGGTAATAAATTAAGGACTTCTCTGAGATTCATTTTCTTCAATAATGATTGCTTAAGAGTGCTACAAAAACAGTTAAATAATATTTGCAAAGTGCGTAAAATAGTAGTTGACAGCTAAGATTCTCTATTTTTTCCTCTTTCCTTTGTCTATGGCATGTGTTTCTAGATGTTGATACATAATTTTCCTGTTTTCTAGCTAATTGTATAAGTATCCTGTCCTTCTGGTTTGATATTTAACTTTCTGTAAATCTGCTTTATGCTACTTTGATAACTCATATACATGGGACCAATCTGTCTTCTTGAAAATCTTGCAATTTATTTGTCATGCAGCAAACATGGGAGAGCAAATTAATGTAACTAATGACCAGATACAACAAGGAAAGGAGAACAGAACTTTGGACCCATAAAACAGAGATTAAATTATATAGAAGGAACAAAGAAAGAGCAAAAAAGTGAAAATAGAAATAAGAAGAATCAGAAGAAAGAGATAAATCTGCCTAAAGGAACAGAGTACATAGAGTCTATAGAGAAAATTACACTACAATACATCTTTATCTAAAATTATTCTTGGATTCTAATTATTTCCCAGGCGATCATGCAAGGAGCTTCCCCATTGAAAGGCACCACTGATTTGTACACTTAAAATGGTTAAAATAGAAAAGTTTATGTTATGTGTCTTTTTACAATAAAAATTTTGTGTAAAAGAAAGAGAAATGTTGACTTTTTTGTAAGAGTGACAAAAATTTGGTAGTTCTTGAAAAAGTGGTACAACAGGTTATTAAACTGGAAATATATAAATTCTTGAGGAGAGAAGTGATTGCTTATGTCTATCATGGATTTCATCAGACCAAATTATTTCAAATCTCCTCCATGAGCTCTATGACTAACAATGGTACTTTCCCTTAATCATTTATTACTGTCAGTACTGTCATCTCCTGCATCTTGGTGGTAGCTCTCTCTATTTCATTGATAATTTTGACTCTTGATTCTCAAGATTTCCTCTCTACTCTGATACCCTATGTGACTGCCTCAGCCATGGAAATGTGCCAGGTAGCTCTCCTGAAGGGGGAAGTTAAGTTGACTGACAGGGCCAACTCCTGCCCGTTGGACCCACCACTACGTTTATACTAAAGTCAAGCTTTTCCTGTATGTTCACAAGCACACACTGAGCTGTAAGAGTATTAATGAAGGCCTACAACTCTGAGAGGTGAAACTCATCTGGACAACTTTTACCCAAGGACTTCCCATTGGTCTGTCCATAGCTTTGTTAGAACTACAGTGTAATCTGAGATTCTTCCAATTCACTTCTCCTTTCTCTCCCTTTACCTTGCTTGCATTTGATATAAATACTCTATTTACCAACCACTGATATTTCCCCTTCTCTTTCATGGGGATTTATTCCAATAAGGCTCTTTTATTCCCAATGTAGTGACTTTGACAAAATGTGGGTCATTCATCTGTAATAGAGTAAATCATTATCTGAACATTTAAAAACACTTTCACTAGTAAAATGATATATTCAGGCCCTTTTCCTTTTGCCTTTGCAATTCTTTCCATGGAGAGTAAGGTATAGTTCTCCATTCTATTAATATTGGACTTTTTTAGTATGACTTGCTTTGACCAATGGGATATTGGCAGAAATGACAATGTGCTCATTTTGGGTTTCTGAATCACTAGATTTTTCTACTTGCTCTCTTGTATTGCTGCTATTCTCCATAAGAAAAATATGTGCAGGAAAGCCATTGGACCAAAGGGAAGAAAAAAAGACATGTGACTTTCCTGATTCAAAACCAAAGTCTTGAGCCAAATGCAGTCAATGCACAGCCCAAAGCAGAGCCTCACCAATGAATACAGAGACATGAGAGAGAAAAATAAATACTTACTGTTTAAGCAACTAAATTTTAAAAGGTGATTTATTTATTATGCAGGTATTATCTGACTAATACCATGAAACAACTTAGCCAAAGAAATATCAAACCTTGGTTGCAATTATAAGAATTACTTCCATTCAATTTTATCAAATCAGTCTCTTGCTCAGATATTGAATGCTGCCATCACCTGGAGTTGTTCCACGTTTAAGATCTTAAATTCTCATATATCATTTTTTTATCACAAGTTCTTATTTCTCCAACTGCCACCTATATTCTGGAACTCTAGTCCCAGAAATGAATTTCTACTATTTGACTTCATTAAGACCTCTAAGACCTCCTCTCCTAAATGGAGAAAAGGGCATTTGGGATTTTCAGGGCCAGCATTCAAATGGGAAGAAAAATACATTAAGATTAATCATATATTTGTCCTTGTTAAATCCTCTCTGGACACTTGTTGATTCATCTTTGAAGCACAGAGGCCTAGCAGAAATTACAACAGAGCTGGTAAGCCTGTGCCATATCTGAGACTGCATCAGCCTGGCTAACACTGCTTGACCTATCTTGGAGATCCCCAGAGGCTCTGCCCCACCCAACATACTGGCCCATCCAAGCTGTTTTTCCATATGAATGGTTGGTCTTGGTTCATGCTTTACAACTTCCTAAATCCTATCAAACAACAGCTGGCTTCAGTGAACCCCACACCAGGGACGAGCAGCAGCCAGCCTAGATTCACAGCTTGGCTTCCCTCAGAATCTCTAAGCCCAGAACAAGTAGCAGCCATCTCAAGTTGCTTTATAGCTCAGGCAGGGTGCTCCAGACCAAACACAGGTAGGGGATGACCTTGGCCTGCACCACCTGGGAAACTCCACGGCCAGTGCTCCCTGTGGACAGTTACAGACCACATCGGAGCACCACCACCCTGCCCCTGCACAACTGATCCTCCACAGAGGATGGAGGTTGATGGTCAGTGGTCGCAGGCAATCCGTTCAGCTGACTGGCCTGGGTAAGTCCCTCCCATTGACCTCCCAACAGCAACCAAGGCTCAACTACAAGGGTAGGGTATACTCAGGCCATAGGAAGAGCACACCTCAAGTACCCAGGTGGATGATAAGGGAGGCTGTGCCACTGGACCCTAGAGGACATCTGCTACATTTGGCCATACTACCGAGATACAGAGTCAAAGCAGCTCTACCTAATACATGGAAACAGACACAGGGAGGCAGCCAAAATGAGGAGACAAGAAAACATGGCCCAATAAAAGAACAGATCAAACCTCCAAAAAAGGAACTAAACAAAATGGAGATGAGCAATCTATCAGGTGCAGAGTTCAAAACACTAGTAATAAGGATGCTCGAGGAACTTAGGGAGGACCTCAGCAGCATAAGAAAGACCCAGTCACAAATGAAGGATACACTAACTGAAATAAAGAACAATTTACAGGGAAACAATGGTAGAGTGGATGAAACCAAAAATCCAATATAACTATAAGCAGTTAGTATAATATAAGTATAAGCAAGTATAAGTATAACATAGTATAAGCAGCCTCTGGGACAACTCCAAGAGGTCCAACATTAGCATCAAAGGCGTGCCAGAAGGAGAAGAGAAAGAGCAAGAAACTGGAAATCTATTTGAAAAAATAGTTAAAGATAACTTCCCTAATTTGGTGAAAAAAATAGACATCCAAGTTCAGAGAGCACAGAGAGTTCCAAACAAGGTGGATACTAAAAGGCCCACTCCAAGACACACCGTAATTAAAATGCCAAAGATTAAAGGGAAGGAGAGAATCCTAAAAGCACCAAGAGAGAAGCAGTTACTTACCTACAAGGGAGTTTCCATAAGACTGTCAGCTGGTTTCTCAAAAGAAACTGCAGGCTAGAAGGCATCGGCAAGAGATATTCAAAGTCAGGAAAAGCAGGGACCTACAGTCAACATTGCTGTACCCAGTAAAGCTATCATATACATTGAAAAATCAAAATTATTTACAGAAAAAAATCAATGATCATTTAACAAGAGAAGAAAAAGCATTTGCAAAATTTAAAATACTGTTTAATTAAAATTCAGAAAACTAGAAATAGAAGTAACTTTTTCAATTTATTATATATGTATTTATATATTTATTATATACACATATATGCATATATATTTAAAATTATTTTATACAGCATTCAAATCTGCAGCCTAATTTCTTCCCTTGTATTGGGCAAGGTTTCAGGCTACAAGGGCAATACACAAATCTCTATAAAATTGCATGAGTATTAAAATATCAAATTAAACAACTTCAACTTAAAATGACATAAAATTAATACTTAAAAATAAATACAACAAAAGTTTAGAAAAATCTCTTTTCTAAAATCTAGAAAACATTACTGAGAAAAAGTAAAGGAGGTTTAAATAGATGTAGAGAGATACAATGTTGATGGATTGACAATATTCTGCCCTTATGTAAATTTAGCACAGTTACAAATGAAATTCTAGCAGGCTTTTTTTTTTTTTTGGTAGAATTTGACAAGCTGATTCTAAAATTTATATGAAAACAAAAAGTATTTAGATTAGCAACAAAAATTTTTAAAAGAAAAATAAGATTGGCTAACTTATACTATATTAACTCAAGAGTTAATATTAAGCCATTATATATAAGACAGTGTGATTTGGCATAAACATAGATATGCAACAGAATAAATAGTCCGTATATAGGCTCATACTTCTATGTCCAAATGATTTGAAATAAAGACATCAAACCACTTAATAAGGAGAGGAAAAAATTTTTTAAATAAAATAACAAATGGGCTCTGGCAATGATATAAACACATGAAGAAAATAATGAACTTTAACATTTACCATTATACAAAAATTTTATTTGGCCTAGACTACAGACCTAAGTGTAAATGCTAAAACCATAAGCCTTCTAGAATAAAACAAAGGTCAGTATCTTTATAATTTTGAGGGAGCCAAAGATTTCTTAAGAACATTTCCCATGTTAGGAAAAAAAAGGTATGTTTTGTATATTCATCAGATTTAAAAAATTTCTGCTTATCAAAAACACTTTCAAGACAATGAGTAGATAAACCACAACCTAGGAAAAATATATGCATTAGTTTATTTTTCAGTAGATGTATATCTAGAATACATTTTTAAAAAGTATGGCAAATAAACAGTATTAGGGTAAAAACAACAAGGAAAATAAGAGACAAAAACCTAACTAAAGACCTTACTAATGAAGACATATAAGGTCAACAAGTAAGACATGGTTGAAGGTGAGGGGAGCTTTATAGAAAGAGAAATGGTGGTAAATAAGCGCATAGAAAGGTCAACATCACAAATCCACAGGGAAATACAAATTAAAATCACAATGATACACCCACTAGAATGCCTAAACTAAAAAACCTTACATTATCAGTTTTAGAAAGGACTTGGTACAAATGTAACCCTAAAAGTTTCTCTTGCCACTTTCCAATCATTACCTTCTCCAAAGCTAATTTTCAGAATAGCTAATTAAAAAAAAAAAAACCTTATAATATCAAACACTGGCAAAGACAGGGAACAACTGGAACTTTCATAGGCTGCCAATGGCCATGATAATTGCTAAAGTAAATTTGGAAAACTGTCAGTATTTTCTAAAGCTGAATACAGGAATATCTTATGACCCAGCAATTCCACTTCTACTCAGTAGCGGTGCTTGCAAATGCACACCAAGATAAATGCACAATTTTCTTAGTAGCATTATTTATAATAACTGCAAACTGGAAATAAACCAAATATTCATCAATATTAAAATGAATAAATGCATTTTGATATATTCAGAGGACAGAATAGAAAAATAAAAATATTTCAATACTATTGACCTATTGATATGATGTATGTATCCTTACATAAATGTTGAGCAAATGAAACACACTGTATAATACATTCTGCATACTTTTACTTATATATCTATAATGATAAAAGAAGAGTAATTGGATCTGAGGCTGAATGTGATTGAAGTGTATAAGAGGGTGTGTTTATATTGTAAGAATTTATCAAACTGTAATTTAGAATGTGTGCAATTTATTTATGCTATATATCACAAGTATTTATAAAACAATAAAAAGGAAGGGGGAAGATATCAAGTAATAACTAATATGTTTTCTTTTTGACACACGGTTTGGGGACCCACATGTTCCAATTTGTTCCACTACCTTTCATTATCAACTGATCATCCACTATTTAGGCATGCTCAGTTTGATAAATTTTGCAACTTATTTTTCCATTTTTTTATTAGATCTACTTCCTGAGACTTGTTTTACCTTTTGTATGTGGTTTTGGAACACTGCAAATAACCTTCTAGGCCTGTCTTCTAAAACTTTCCATACTATACATTACCAACAAGCTGCCCAGTTCCAGGATTACAGGAAAGAGCCACAGAAAATGAAAGCTTAGATAAATAATTTTTAAAAACATTTCCAGTTTTGGCTGGAACTTCATGCTGATATTTACTGTCACCTCAAAGGAGTGAACTGCAACTTTTGTCAAATAGCATTTTCACAGATAATCCTGATATCTAGTCTATTAGGGTAGGCTGGCTTTGCTAACTAATGGGCCCTAAAATATATAGTGTGTTAAGCACAAGGACACATTTATATTTTATTCACATAAGAGTCCAAGATCAGAACAGGTTTGCCTTGGGAAGTGGTTTGTGAAATTCTTCAGGGATCTCGACTGATTTAACAACTCGGGTATGTGGTTTACAAGGTCACGTGGAATTGAAATTCATAGAATTCCACAGAATGGGTATGGACAAGACCTGGAAGTGCTGAATATTAGTTCTACTGACCATCTATCAGCAAGAACTCAGTCATGTTGTTACACTGAAGGAAAATGTAGTCAAGTTCAGTTCTCAGAAAGAGAGAAAGGTAGATTTTGGTAAAATCAGCCACCTTCATCAGACCTAGGAAGTGTAGTGCTTTTGGAGATTTCAAATATAAATAACTGGTAACATTTAAAACTATCTATAACCTTTGGGCAGGGAGAAATAATACGTTGGATTTTTTAAAGCTTGTCTTTCATCTATGGTGCAAGCAAAAACACTTTGTAAAGATGAGGGCAAATGAAAGACAAATTTCAGAGAGTTGATAGACTCAGTGATTTATTTCAGAAACTATCAATGTAATTAGAATGAAGAAAAAAACATTTTCATGAAATCATCAGAGCACAAATTATAACAACTGGGAGATCATTTTAGAATTGGTAGGAATTGTAGACATGGGGTTCATTATTTGTAAGCCCCTTGATCTGAAGAAATAGATAACAACATATGCACTATTATACGCATGGTTAGTGCTGCCATACAGTCAGTTTAACCTCCAGTTCTTAGCTGGATTCCCTTTGAAGTTGGAGACTGCTGATGCTTCATATAATGACACCCCACTTTTTTTCCACTTGTTTCCATTTCAGCAGTTACCATTTTTATCTTGGCCCTCATAACTTCACACATGGATTATTTCAACAGGCTCCTAGCTGTTCTCCCTCAATTCAGTTTCATGCCAATCCATTCTTCATAGTGCTTACAAAATTAATCTTCCTGAAACACTTTCATTACATCTACTCTCTTTCAGAATGATGTGATTCCCAGTTTCTTACTGAATCAAATATAAGGCTCTCCACTTTTCTCCTTTTGAATCCTGCTCTCATCAGCTTAATGTGTCTTTATAGACACTCAACACAGCCATGCAATCTTATGGCTCTCCGTATGACATATTCACTTCTGTCTGCACCTGCCACTCTTTCATTCTCTCTCTCTATAAATTTCCCCTCCTTTTTCAACCATGTCTTACTTTTTATTCAAAGAGTAATCACATATTCATTTTTTCTCATTCTTTTCTTTCTTTTCCATTTGGCACCTTCTAGCAGATGTTTATTCTTAATTTACACTAAAATTTCACCAATGGTTATGTATTTCCAAATTGTGTGTCACTATTTCACATAAGGAAGAAGGTTATGTACATATGCTTACAATTCTTGTTGATAGCAACATGTATTCTAATTTTCTTGTGTGTCTTCACATTTCATAAAACAATGCACTATGTGCATAAAAAACATTTGGCCTATGTAATACAGGTTTATATATGAATATTTTAGCTTATTTCAACCCACCTTTTTGAGAGACAACTTAGCTTATGAAGATGTATGTACTATGGTAAGAGAACATAAATTATATATGTCTGAGAAAAACAGAGTCGAGAAAGAAGTTCTGAAAAAAAATGTACTGTTAAAGTACTAGTAAACTTGATTAGAACAGATTCCAAATTTGGCCTCAGGCCTTCTGATGGTCAACAAGTAGAGGGAATCCTTCACAGAGCAAACTAGTTTTTCAGGAGTAGTATTGGGTTGGCCAAAAAGTTTGTTGTTTCTTGTTTTTTGTTTTTCCTGTAAGATAGCTCCATTAGCATTTAGTCGTCTTTAATTTCATTCAAAATAATTTTGTTAGATTGTATTGTGACAGCTGTCATAACAACGTGTAATTGAAAAACATCAAAATAGGTGAATTTTTGTGTAATCATTTTAATATTAAAGATGGAAGGAAATATGCAACATATTTGGCACATTATATTTTACTATTTCAAGAAAGGTAAAAATGCAGCTGAAATGTAAAAAACAAAAAAGATTTGTGCATTGTACGGAGGAGGTGCTGTGACTGATCAAATGTGTCAAAAGTGGTTTGCACAGTCCCAGGCTGCAGACTTCTCACTGCACGATGCTCCACGGTCAGGCAGACCCGTTGACGTTGATAGCAATCAAGGCGAGACATTAATTGAGACCAATCTATTTTATACCACATGGGAGAGAGACAACATGCTCGAAATATCCAAATCAATAAAGTTATTGGTGAAAATGAAAAATGTGTCTTTTATTTTACAGAAAAAAGAAATGGACTTTTTGGCTTACCCAATATATCTAACTAGTATTTCTTATAACCAGTCATAGTCATATGTTTATAACTATTCTTAGATCAATACATTTAGACCATTTCTAGTATTCAACTTCTGGACTATAAAAAGGAGCTGAATGGGACAGAAGAACATTTTAAAGAGTAAAACATATACTGGAACAGAGCTCACTAATCTGCTAAGCATTCACATTTGAAGCAAGCTGACCAATTGCTCATAATCAAAGTGAACAAAATAGTCCAAGATTGAGTTGGCTCTCAGGAAACAATGGACCAATGAACAATTATCTTTGTAATTTTAAAGCTAAGAGAAACTTTTAGGAAAGTGGAAGTTTCCTAAAACGTTATTTTTAAAAATTTTAAGAAGTTATTTTAAACCTACTGTTAGTACTCATTCAAATTGTGTGACCTTTCTTTCAGATTATGAAAGGGGCTCAGTGTTATTCACTAAGGGTGGCTGAAACTGACTGTCTACATTTCACATGGCTTTTTTTTGGTTGCTGTTACCAAGAGAATGATGTTCAGAGATCCTATGTAACAGTTAAAAATACTTGCCATCTTGACTCCCTTATGGTTGGGATGATGTATGACATAGCTCCAATGAGATTCTCCAATGAGAGACAACTTTCCTGGAAACTTTCACTTTACTCATACAAGTAATGCTCTTTGTGTACCTATTTTCTTCCTTATGCCTGAAATATAACCCTGATGTCTAGAGGAGAAACAGTCACTTGACAGCTCTGAGACCACAAGAATGAAGATGAAGTCTCCCATTTACACATTGGAAGATAAAGACAAAAAGACCATGTCTCTATGGCAACTGTAGAACCTCTACATGAGTCCTGGACTATCTACCTCTGGACTTCACTAGCTTTAATATTTAGGTTTGAATTATGAAATTGCCTTAGCCAAACATGCCAGTGGCTGAAAGGGGGGTGACATAGGGTAGAGCAAATCAGACTAAGCAGCATGGGGCCAGAGTCTTGACCTAATTGTAGGGCTGGCGCTTGATGTTCAAGCCAGTGGTTGAACATGTAGTGCCCAATATGTGACAGTCAACTCAGATTTAATCTGAGATGTCACTGGTACCCAAAGGAGCTGCACATGACAGGTAAGGCATAAAAATTTTGCATCATAATCAGGTAAAGTGTTCAGTGTTTCTGAGTAGAACTACAGAAAAGAAAAACTAAATATATGTGCATTAGCAGTCCCTATTGCAGGAGAAGACTGATAAAATTAGATGAACTCTTAAATTCATACTCTTACCTAATGCCCTCACACTGGAATTTAGAGCAGAACTTCCTATTGTAGAAATGGACAACTAAAAGTTAGATAAGGCAAACAGCTTCAACACAATCAGTCTACACAGTAAATATGGAGACACAAGCTAATCATATTCTGCATTTAATCTGAAGATAGGTCTCCTGAATTCCTGAGAAATTGGATGTGAGGTATGAAAGACAAATGTCAGGCATGTTCCAAGGCTTTTTGCTCTGCCACTGAAGGGTGGATATGGTATCAACTACTCTGAGGAGACTTGAGGAGGAGCAGTTTTGAAAGGGAGTTGGGAATTCAAATGTGAGCATGTCTAATTTAAAATGTTTATTATGCAGCCACATAGAGCTATCAAGTAGATAATCAAATCAATGGGTATAACATATAGGAGAGAATTCTAGGCAGGGATATAGATATGAGAGTGGCCAATAAAGATAGTAGTTAAAATCGTAAGGGTAACCAAACACAAGTAATAAACAGTGGAAGTTGGATTAGGATTTGGTTAAGTCTAAGCCCAAATGTGAAAGCATTGTCTACGGTGAGGGGATCTGAAAATGCAAAGGCTAATGTTTAATGACTGAGTCGTAGACACTTCTTGCCTGGAAGGTGACTCAGGGATGAAGTGTGGGTAAATTTGTAATGAGAGGTTTTCTTCCACAAGAAAATGGAAGAGTCATTTCTTATCTGGAATTCAGGTTCTTCTGGACCAGGGGGCTAAGTGTGAAGTAGGACTGGCTGAGGACAGTGGGTCAGAAAGTAGCATTCAGTAGACTTCAAGGACAACAAGGAGAGCCAGATGCACTAGTGCCAGTGGTTAGTGGGCTCTGAGAGCTCAGGAGAGCAATAGGCTAAATGAGTAAAGAACTGAGAAAAAGAGTGTTACCAGACATATATTTTTATATACAGTAACATACTTACTGTTATGTGTCTGATCATTTGTAAGTTTTTATGTGTTCAATTATGTTTGAATTTCTGCAGATTCTCGCTCATGGTGCTGTGTTGTCATGCACGAAGTATGTACAGAAAATGTCCAGCCATTGTTAATAAAACAAGAACAATTTGCATGATATTGATGTAACCTGGCAGCCAAGGAGAGTGGGCTGGAATGCTTATGCATGAACTATGATGATTTTACCGTACTAGTCAGTAGGGGCAGAAGACGCCACTGAGTGAGCATGTGTACTGTGTAGCCATCACAATTAAAAATGACTAAGCAATAAATCTGCATCAACTTTTGCATTAAGTTTAAATATTCCTCTTTGGAAACTATCTAAATGTTCATAAGGCTGCAGCTATGCACAACTGGTGATTGGTAGCTTCATCATGACAACATGCCCACTCATTCATCACAACTCATGCAGAGTTTTTTGGTGAAACATCAAATCACCCAGGTGACTCAGCCTTCCTAGAGCCCAGATTTAGTGCCTTGTGACTTCTGACTTTTCCCAAAACTAAAATCACCTTTGAAAGGAAAGAGATTTCAGACTGTTGGTGAGATTCAGGAAAATACAGCAGAGCAGCTAATGGCAGTTGGGAGAACTCCATGAGGTCCCAAAGGTGCCTAGTTTGAAGGGGACTGAGCGGTCATTGTCCTATGTACAATGGTTCTTGTATCTTGTATCTTTTTCAGTAAGTGTCTCTATTTTTCATAGTACATGGCTGAATACTTTCTGTACAGGTCTCGTTTATGTTCTAACTTTTGAATGTGAGTTATGATTTCTGGAAATTTATTTTCTGAGGTGTTTTGTGGTGGTGGGGGGCCTGAGTAAAAGCTGAATTTCTCTCATGAAGAGATGTGTTTACTTCTGTTAGGTATAAGGATCACTACCAACCCTGAAACAAGACCAATAAATATGAAAGCTTAAGGGATTTTTGAATCACAAAAGAAAGAGTGAATTAGTACAATATTGGAATCTGGGAGGGTTGATACATAGTGATGTATTCTCAAGGGGGAGTTTTCTAACCTCCAGGTGGCCCTGGAGTCAGAACAAGACAGTTTCCATGTTATATCCTTCTGTAAGGAAACTTCACCCTCTCATTTTCCGTGATGCCTTTTGAAGTCCCAGTGCTCTGGGAACATATCAGGTTTAAGGGAAGTCTCTACTTAGTCTTTGCTTTGGAAGCTGCATGACACTGGATTTTGACCTTTGTCTTTAAGACAAAACTGGCAAGAGTACTGAGTTACCTCTCTGAGTTCCTTCTTTTGATTTAATTTTGTCTTCTTGTATAAGTGTCTTTTTACTAAATCAATGATGCTTTTAAATATTTTTTTAAATATGCAACATGTGTAGGGTTGTTTTTTTAAATAAAGGACTATTCAGAAACAAGCTCACAGACTTCTCAGGCCCCTTATTTTATTTCCAAAGAATATTGCTAGACTCACTATCTAGGCACTGGAGGTATAATTAAATTACTTGTCCATATAATTAAAATAAGCTTTTATAGTACAGATTTAAAAATTCTGACTCATGTTATAGACACTAACTTAAATAATGGTTGTGAAATTGTTTACTTCTAGTTTATTCATTGCAAGATATACCCAATGTAACTGGGGTTTAATCTTGACTGTACTATTTGTCAAATTCCCAAAGTTAAGAGGAGTGTGCACTATAACTAATACATATTCTCAGCAAAGTACTATGGCTTTAATAAGGGCAATTTCATTATTAAATATGTAATTGACATGAAATGGCAGCGCAGTCTTTGTAACTTGTTTCTGTGATAAAAACAGACATGCACTCTGGGACTGTCCATCTGGCACCTTCAGTGAGAAATTAAAATTTGATTTTTAATTATCTCAATACTCATGATTAACAAGTGTTTTTGGACTAAAAGAAGATAACTTTTGTTTTCCAAATTTAGAGTTTTCTTCCTTAACTTTTGAATAAATGGCTTTCAAGCTCATTAACTTATCTCATGTATCTGTGCATGAGAAGAGAATACCTAAATATTTATATGCTACGCTGTGTGCCTCTTTCTGTAGATTAGTGCTTAAATGACCAAAACCGTAGAGACACAGAAGGTAGGAAATAAATATTATGGTTATTTTTCCTGTAGGTTCTTTCTACCTTCTCAGGTCATCAGAATGATTGGTAGTAAAGCTGGGGGGGCAGTGTAGATAGCTGTCATTCCATTAATTACTCCCAATCAGATATGGACTACCATTGGACCACATTCTTGTAAACATTTTATACTCATTTTCATCTTTGTGGGGTAAAATTCCTTTTCTAGGAAACTGAATTGTTCTTTTGGTTATAATTCCACGTATGTGGAGAATATTCTTTTCTGTGTAAAGCTGGATTATCAAAATCTCTCTCTCTCTCTCTTTTTTCTTTTTGCCATGGCTGCAGTCCAACGTGCCTGCATAGACAACATTAAATATTGAACAATAGTTTAAAAAAAATAAATAGGAATATAATGTATTGACCAACATCAAGCTCAACCAAGATCAGTTTTTTCTTTGCATTTATCTGAAGGATTTAACATTTGGATTATGATATAGCCTTTGACTTTTGGCTCTAAACTCACAGAGCAAATTCATCTGTTTGAGGGGCATTCAAACTGGAGTTCTACCACTGCAGTGCTGACCACTAGGTGGCAGATTTAAAAGTTCTCATGTTAATAACTGAGAAAGTTGGAACTATTTTCTTATACAAATGTGGACACCAGAGAGCTCCTGGTGTTAACATCTCAGAATGTTATTTAGTTTTGCTATGGTTTTTGTGTGTGGATGTGAATAAAACCAGATATTTGGAATATTGGTGCCATCTGCACACTTAATATTGCCACTTTATTGCACATATTCAAGTTTTAAAGGAAGCATTTTTTTCTTTAATCATTCCAGGTTCTTGGTTAGTTGATTGAGTTGCAGCAAAACCAACATGGGCATCTCTAGGTTGACTACTGGGTATACCAGAACCATTAGGGATGAACAGTGTCCCAAAGGGAGAGGAGTTCAAAGCATTGCAGAGGGAGCAATAAAGGGCAACAGAACTGCCCGTAAATTGGCTTGCCCATGTTTGGTAACAGTCAGTTTTCTCAAACATAAAAATAATTTCCAAGAAGCAACTTTATTGTTTTTTCTTACAATTAGAGAAAAGGAGGCAGGGGTGTTCGAATGATGCTTGACAGCCTGGGTAACAAGCACGAACCATCTGTGCAATAGCAGCGCCGTTTGTATTTTTAATGTTTACACATACAGCAGAGATAATTAAAAATAACTATAATTAAAAATGATTACAATAAATTACTTTTCCTTCAACAGTAATATGTGTCTGTAACTTCTAAGTTACTTACTAAAGTAACCTTTATGAAGCCTAACAAAACAATATTACCATTTCTGTCTTGTTTTTGAAAGTTTATAGATTTGGGGGACGGGAGGTCCCCCCTAACATAAAACCATTTGGCTTAAAGTACTTTGCAAACTATTAATAGTATACAAATTATTTCTGTTTCAATAGTACAAGGTAAATTTTTTCTCTGAAAGAGTAAATGTAGCTTCTTTCCTTAAAAATGTAGTTTCTTTCCTTGAAATGACTAGAGAGGCTGGAAAAAGAAAATTTACCTCCCTGTATAGCCCTCCATAAAAACAATTAAGTTGTTCATAATCCTACATGAAATTTGAAGAGATCATCCCCATCAGGAAAAATACCGTTATCTGTCTTGTCAAGGATTTTGGAGCCTTTGAATATCCTCAAATTACCTTCTCTAAATAAGATGCTGGTTAATAATTGAATAGTCTTTCCAGGGAAAGAATAGGGAAGTTGACCTAGGCTTTGTGGAAGGGTTTAAAATTTAGCCAGAAAGTAGAGGTTAAGGCTGTGACCCTTAGAAGGAGACTACCTGGTTTATAATACCACATCTCACATTTTCTAAGGATGAGTTAATGTCACTTGTGCCTCACTTTCCTCATCTGTACCATATAGATTATAAAAAACCTGTCTCAAGTCGTAGTGGTTAGGATAAAGTGAGTTAATACACAGAAATGCTTGGACCAATGCATGAACATAATAGATTTAATAGTAACAAATATTATAGTTTACTTTTGTAGCTGGTCATCTGTGAGATGTGTCTTATGACTGAGCGTTTAAGTTTTTAAATCCTTATATTGCTAGCATTTGCTATATTCCCTGCATCGTATGTATGTTAAATGGAAAAAAACTGTAGCGATAGTCTGGTTTAAAAATCACAGAACAGGGTATCCAGGCCTATTTGATTCTGTTTTGAGGGTTTCAAAAGGAGCCTCAATAAGGCTGGGAGACAAATTAATATTCTTCATAAGATATTTAATAATATTTTATTTTTATTTTTTCCAGCTTTATTTAGGTATGATGAACAAAACTTAAATACACTTAAGGTGTTCAAAATGATGGTTTAATTTATGTATACATTTTGAAATGATTAGCACACTCAAGCTAAAAACATATCCATCACCTCACGTAGTTACTATTGTGTGTGTGTGCATGAAGAACACTTACAATCTACCATCGCAAAGTTCAAGCACACAATACATTATTATTAACTATAGTCACCATGCTGTACATATAGTCTCCAGAACTTCCTTAATGTATAATGGAAAACTTATACTCTTTGACTAACATCTTCTCACACCGCTCTGTGTCACCCTCAGCTCCTGGTGTTATTTTAATATGTTACTATGAGTTTGACTTTGTTAGATTCCTCATATAAGTGGAGAATGTTATGTATGTGCTTGAGAAGAATGTGATTCTGATGGTATTGGTCAGAATGTGCTGTCTATGTCTGCTATGTCCATGTGGTCTAAAGTGCAAAGTTGCCTCATTGATTTTCTGTCTGGATGATGTGTCCATTGTTGAAACTGAGCATTGAAGTCTCTAGTTATTCTATTTCTGTCTATTTATCCCTTTAGTTCTTTTAATATTTGACATATATTTAGGTGTTTCAATGTTCTGTATTCTAGAACTGACCCCTTCATCATTATATAATAAACTTCTTGTCTCTTGCTGCAGATTTAACTTAAATTCTATTTTGTCTGACATAAGTACAGCTACTCTTGCTCTCTTAGTTTTCCATTTGCATGGAATATCTTTTAAAACCCCTTCACTTTTATCTCTGTAGGTCCTTAAAGCTGAAGTGAGTCTCTTGCAGGCATGTAGTTGGGTCTTGTTTATTATTCATTCCCACTTTATGTATTTTCATTAGAAAATGTAAATCATTTATATTTAAAGTAATTATTGATATGTAGGACTAACTATTGACACTTTCTTAATTGTTTTCTGTCTGTTTTGTATTTCTCTTGTCCTTTCCTCTTCCTCTCTTCCTTTATGATATGATGATATTTAAAATATTTTTAAAGATTTATTTATTTTTAGAGAGAGGGAAAGGGAGAGAGAAAAAGAAGGAGAAAAACATCACTGTGAGAGAGAAATACTGATCAGCTGCCTCTTGCACATGCCCCTACTAGGGACCAAACCTGTGGCCCAGACATGTGCCCTGATTGGAAATCAAGCCAGTGACCCTTTGCTTTGCAGGTGATGCCCAACCAACTAGCCACACCAGTTAGGGCTGATCATTTTTTAAATGAATGCTTTAATTTCTTTCTCTTTTTCTTTTGTGTATTTGCTGTAGAATTTTTTCTTTTTGGGGTACCATGATACTTGCATAAAATATAGTTATATACAATCTATTTTAAGTTGATAATAAATTGCATACCAAAACTCAACACTTTTACTTCTTCCTCACATTTCATTTTGATATTCCACTTTACATTTTTTATATTGTGTACCTATTAACAAAATATTGTAGCTATGATTATTTTCAATTATTTTGTCTTTTAACCTTTATATTAGAATTAAAAGTGATTTACACACCACCATTATAGTATTAGAGTATTCTGAATTTGACTACATGTTTACCTTTACTATAAGCTTTATACCTTCTTATATTTTTATGTTAGAAATTAGCAGCTTAAAGAACTGTGTTTAGTATTTGGTATAAGTCTAGTGGTAATGAACTCCTTTAACTTTTGTTTGCCTGGGAAAGGATCTCTCCTTAGTTTTCAAAGGATAATTTGATGGGTAAAACATTCATGGTTGGTAGTTTTATTCTTTCAGCTCTTTGAGTGTATCAACCTACCTCTCATTACCTGTGCGTTTCTGCTGAGGAATTCACTGATAGTCTTATGGAGACTCTGTTGGATGTAATGAGTATTTTTTTTATTTTACTGTTTTCACAATTTTTCTTTGTTTTCAATTTTTGACTGTTTGATTGTGATGCACCTCACTGAACTTCTCATTCAGTTGTACGTGTTTGAGGGGACTTTTGAGCTTCATATATGAGTGGATGTGTATATATCTTTCAAGATTTGGGAAGTTTTTAACCATTAGCTGTTGTTGTGTGTTTTCTTTTTAATCCTTACTTGAGGACACATTTTTATTGCTTTCAGAGGGAGAGAAAAGAGAGGGAGAGAGAGAAACATTGAAACACATGTGTAAGAGAGTGACATCAATTGGTTGCCTTCTGTATGCACCTGGACCAAGGATTGAACCTATACCCCAGGTATGACCAATGACTAGGAATCAAACCAGTAGCCCTTTGGTTATGGGATGACATTCCCACCAACTGAGCCACACTGACCTTGGCTATCCATTAGTTCTTTAAATAACCTTTGAACTTTTCTCTCATCTTCTAGGAGTTCCATAATATTAATTCTGCTGATGATATCCCATATATCCACTAGGTTTTCTTCATTTCTTTTATTTATGCTTTAATTATTCCTCTCTGACTAGATAATTCAAATTATCTGTCTTTGATTTCATGGATATTTTCTTCTGCTTGGTTGAATCTACTATCAATGTTTTCTATTGAATTTTCATTTTGTTCCTTGTATTCTTCAGCTCTAGAAATTTTTCTTATGATTCTTGTCTGCTGAACTTTCTTTTTTGTTCATATATCATTTCCCTGATTTTGTTGAGTTGTCTGTGTTCTCTTGTATCTGGCTCAATTTCCTTAAAACAATTATTTAAAATTCTTCATCAGGCAATTTGTAGATATACCTACTTCTTTGTGATTAGTTACTGAAAAATTATCTTATTCCTTTCTGATGTCATGGTTCCTTGATTTTGTAAGAGCCTTAAAGTTTTGTTTTGCTGTCTTAGTCTTTGAAGAAGGAGACATCTCCACTAGTATTCACTAAGTGTCTTCAGGAGATAAACACCTTCACTAATCAGAATGCCAACTAGGGATTATGAAATGCTCTCAGACATTTTCTATGTATGCAATGGCTCTATACCTTTTTTTCCCCTTAACAAGGGAATTCTTCAGATCATATGATTTCTCCCAATCTTACAAAAGCTGGCCTGGTACAGAGAGCTTCCTGTTTGTGTTTCCCAGGGTGGTGCCCTGAAACGTTCCAGTTTGTGTGTCTTCTCCCAAACCTGCAGAGTCAGACCAGGGCCTGGCTGTCTGCAGTTGCAAGCTGTCTGCAGAGATTCACACTTGCCATTCATAGGGATGTTCATGGAAGCTGGCTAAGGTGGGGGTGAAGTGTGCAGAGCATTGAGGGCACCCCTAGACAGTTAGAGGGGTCTCCATGCAAGGCTTCCCTAGCAACTTATTTGAAGGTCCTCATGATGGAGTCCATGAAGGAAGTGTTAGAATCAGTAACCTTTTGTTGAGTTCTAAGCTCTGAAATCTAGGCCTCCATTTTTCTGCCCTGCTCTCAGTTTCTCCCAAGCACTTAGCTGTGTTAATTCCCTCAGTATTCTGGATGTCAGTCCATTGAGTATTCAGCATAGGTGAGAAAAGTGAGCTTCTCAGGCTGCGTCCCACACAGCTGGGGAAACCAGGCATTCACTCACTATGTTCTCACTTTTCCCCGTGGAGGAAGAGTGGGCTGAGGGGGTTCTGTCTTGGTACTCAACTGTGCTGCCCTGGGAAAGGAGACACAGGTAAAGTGATACTGTTCTTCTTATCATCTTTAATACATATGTTCTCAAAATGTTTGGTCAAGTGGGGTGCTGAAGCTTCTCTGTTGCATTCCAGCACCGATGTTCTTGTTCATGGGTGGTTGTCAAAAATTGATATTATGGGGGTGATGATAGCTGAAAATTCATATTCTGCCATTTTGTTGATATTACCTCAATAACACTTTAAAATCAGAGTCTTATTAGGGAAAAATGGGCCTGGAAATCTTGTAGATGCAGAGTTGTAAACCCTTTCACATTTTAGAAAATACTATATTAAAGTTAACATGGATTGAGTTACCTCTCTTGATGTTGACCACATCTGCTCCCTTAATCATTTCCTGGAATTTCCATAGACCATCTCCTATGGACTCAGGTATATGTTTTCTTCTACTTTATTCACATTCTTGACAATGGCCACCCCATTCCTGCGAGGAGACCCCAGAGGAGATGTCTTTCTCTGCTGCTGCTCCACAGTCCTCACCAAACACAGCAATTTGCTGCTAGAAGTGGATCTGACCCTTCAGGAAACCAAAATTGTATTCAAGTTATGCTTATACTCCAACCTGAAACTGAGTCATGATCTATGGGTTGAGGAAAGATTCATGAAACAGCAACAAAGTTTTTCTCAGAATTTCAGTTCTTTCCAACAGCTAAAGCTTTCTTATCTACTTGTTCAAATTCAGCAGGGTAATTCCTTCTTTTCTAAAGACTCATTCTCTACTGGGAGGCCAGACTACTGTTCAGCTTCCTTTGCCAATAGACTTCCACCAGACTACCCCACTGTTTGCAAATCACGGCGTATATGTCTGAACACCAATAGAAGTCATACGTAAATGCTTTTTCAAAAGCTTTCATAATCCCTATAAATGAGGTTCCTTTATAGCAGACACACCAGGTTATGCAAGATGATCAGATATCCTACTCAAAGATATTATCAGTTGAAAGAAATTTAAAAACATATTTTGGTTACAGATACTTGCTTTTAATATTTTCTGAAAATGCAGACTTGAGTAACTTTATAAAAAGATGTTAGTTCAATTAAATTCAGGTAATCCTTGATATTCTACCTTTCTTCTTATCTTCTACTGAGCACTTTTTTCCCCCCTAGCTTCTTTCTATATTCACTTTTGCTCTCAAGCCTGGATATTTCCAAGGGAAAAATATGTCCATAATGTATTTTTCCTCAAAATAGGTAAATCAGAAACTTACTTATTACCTATGGTACTTGAAACTCATTGTGAACAAAGTATATTACCTGAACTTCTGGTTTAAAAAATAGAATGTGTAAATAAACTACATATATTATGTATTATGTTATGTCCCCTAAAATTATAGAGTACAGCTATTAAATATATTTTTATCGGATAATCTTTATGTCTGTGCATAATATCCTCCTAATTTTCTTGGGTTTAATGTAAGCTCAGATGCTTTCACACTTGATACTGCTGGTGAAATAATGGGACACAGTAAAGACAAAGTGAAGTAGTGTATTTAATATTTATTACTGTGTAATGCTAGGAGTTAAGTGGTCTCTGACTTTCACCCAGGGACTAAGTTGGAGAGGAATGGTGGGAGGGGCCTACTATGACACATTCACAGTTCCTAAGGGTGATGACTTTCACCTTAATGACAAATATGATGAACAAAGGTGTGAATTACCACAAGTGTGTGGACAATTTATAGATGACCATTTCATTTTATGAGAAAATAAAAAAGTTAAATTCAGAATTTATACATATTATATGTTCACAAAACTTACAGTGATTAAAATTGCTTATTAAAGTATTAATAATTTAATAAGATTAAAGTGAAATATTTAGCTTCAACCTGTTAAATTATTTAATCCTTATATTATTGGGGTACTAAGTATTATGATGTGAGGAAAACTTAGTATATGACAGAAAGAGAAAGTAAACAAAATTAGAAGAACATTGTTGTCACATTGCATTATGAGCACAAAACTATACAAAATGTTTATATTGTGAAATTATTGTCCATAAGAGCTAAGATAAATCCAACCAAAGCCAAGGTCTCAACCAAGAGCTGAATTATGCTGTGTTGTTTTTGACAATACTTTAAAGTGGAAAAGTCTGTGGCAAAAATTTGGCAAATCCAGGTTGAAAAGAGCAAAGGTCAGTATCCAAGAACTAGATGACTATATAGGGGCCAAGAAGCTGTGTTTTGTAACCTGAGTTGAGTCAACTGGAAGGAACAGACACTGCCGAGAGCAAGGCCATGGACAAGGTTGAGATTCCAGGAACTTGCTTTTCGCGTCATTCATTCTTTCTGACCTGCCCAGAGAAACTGGCTTCAAGGACGAATGTGAGGCTGGAAAGCTATGGATTGTAAGATACTACTCTCAGTGTCAAAGTGGTGGGCATGATACTTTTTTTTAGTGAGAATTCATTCAGCAGAGTGTTAAGTAACAAGTGCACAGCACAAACTCTAGAATGAACTGAGGAAACAACAGTGAATAAGACATGGTCTGTGTTCGCACCTGGAAATCAGAAATTGTAATACACTTGCTAAATGCTACAGTGGAAATTAGCAGAAGGCACTGTGGGATCACAAGGAGCATCACTGCCCTTGGGCTCAGATGACCAGGAAGACTTTTCAGGTGAATAATGTCAAGGTGGACCTTGAATTGCATGAAAATTTGACCTAGATAATGGAAAGATTAAGATGGAGCCTGTGTGAAAGTTCATGGTTTAGTATGACTGGAGGATGCATTATAGGAAGCTAAAGCCAATGTGGAAAGAGATCCTGGGATCTTGAGTCTCATTTCCATACATTGGCGTTAGAATGGGGTCAAGTAATGCTGGAGAGTTCTTAAGACAGCAAGTGCCTTCTATGAGCTTATTCTTTCATGGATACAGAGCACTGTTTTTTATTAGCCACTGTGGATTCCATAACTGGAATAAGACAAACGTACACACATGCACACATATAACCTCTCGTAAACCAGTTTTAAGTACATATGGAAAAGTTTCTTTTTTTTTGTAAAGGGGTGGAGCTCACCTTGGGGAGTCATTGATCATTTGTTCTGCTGAAGTACAATTTACATGACTCAGCTAGGTTTCCTTTAGATTAATGAAAACCATTAAATATTTGGAACTTTGTTAAGGAGGTAATATCCTAAGTGTTATCATTGCAGAACTTTGCATTTAGTAGAAAGTGCAAATTTAAATTTAGTCAATATGTGTCACATAATACCAACTTTTCCATACCCATTTCAAAATTTCCCCCCAGAAAATAATTCCAAGTCAATAATTGATTATTAAAACAAGTTGTTAACTCAGTACAGACAATAATATAAAACTAAAACCTGAGTAAAAATTTTGCCATATTTTTTTCTTGACCAGCTTTTAAATGGAATGTGTTAACAAATAATCTTTAAAAACAATGATAAACAAAAAAGCTTATTTATACAAAATTGTGTTTAGTATGGAAAAATGACAATGTGGTAGAATTAAAACTAAATCTAGATTAATGAATAAATAAAGGACAAACATGTAAAGAGTCATATGACAAGGGAAGGAAGTTAAATTTGAGAATGGAAGTAACTCAGCTGTATTTTTAATTTTTCCAAATATTTTTCTCATATTTCTCAGAAATTAACAAAGGAAATCTATAGATGTTAATGATAAATCCTGTTTTGTCTTTGTTTTAACAAGCAAATGTGCATGACTTCTAGGAATTGTAGGATTTGATGTCATCTTTCATGTGACTTGTGAAAAGTGACCTGTACAGAAAAATAGTTGTCTCTACATAGCACAGATTATTACTTAATAGAGGTGTTTTCTCAATTTATGTTATGTGAAAAGATATATAAGTAATAAAAATACATCAGGATAAATAATAATATTTGCCTATCTTTCCAAATGTGATTTTGCTTTCAATGATCAGTAATTCAATCTGGTGAAGAACTGGCCACAGTACTGACAAAAACATAAAGAGTCCTCCAGTATTTGGGCTATAGCAATAGGTTTCCACTAAGTGTCTACTATTACATAAGCTTAAAGATAACTGCTAAGGAAAATTCAGTTTTTCCTTTGATCATTATTTATTTATTCTGGACATTGGAGATGAAGGTGGTTTAAGGCAAAGAGTGATGGAAGAAATTGGAGCTCCAAAGCTAGCAAATTACATCATATAAATGTATAATATATGACCACAAATTTTATTTTTATGTTTATATAAATGCCTGTTTATAGGGTAATTAAACTGATTTTTAAAAGAAACTATAATGGAACTTATATAATCAGAGAGATGTTAAACTTCAAAGTATTTTCCCTGGGAAATCATACACATATTCTAAATAACGCTGCTATTTTTCAAATCTCATTTAGAATCACTCTTGAGATTTAAAAAAAAAATACTATTTTACCAGTCACACAAGATAATTTATCTTTTATGTTATAATTAAGTCACACAATTTAAAAACCAAATACCACATTATACAGTGTTATCACTCTATCTTCATGTACAGTTCTAGCTATAATATATTTTTATTGTTACTGAAAATGATAAAAAACACAGAAGATTAAGATTTATCTCTAGGAAAGATATCTTGATAAATGAATAAATGCATAAAATATTAAGTGAATTAAAAAATGTATGTTTTCAATTTAGAAAGTTTTTAAAAGAGTTTTAACCTGATAAATCTTAGCCTCAAAAGAATATTCTGCAATCTCCGGACCTAGTAACCGAAGATAAGACTAGGCTCCTTTGCAAGAGTAAGAGCCTTATGCTTACTTGGAAAACATCAGATAGCTTTGTAGGCATATGTGTAAATAAAAAACATTGTGATGCACATAAAAATGAGCATAATGAGCATGTCCTTTTACCAAAAGGAAGCAATTATACTAAGCAGCAAGTAATTATTTTAGTGAAAAATACAATCTCTTTTCAATTTTACCCTATTCTTGAATTTGAGCTAAAGGGATCTTAGAGGCCATTTAGTCCAGCTCATTCATTACTTTAGAAGAGAGGAAATGTGGCGCAGAGAAGCCAGAAGCTAGGACTTGTCCAAGGTTACATAGTTGTCAGTCTAATACTAAAATTATGTCTTTGACCATTGATACAACATTCTCTTTGTTATATCCTGGTGCAGTCCTAATAGAATTCACTTTATATGACACATATTATAAGGCAATTTTCAAATGTGAAATTACAGAATATGTTAATGTGTTTTTGTGGACTTCAAAAACAAAGTAGCCCTGCTAACTTTGTTTCACATACTAGAAACACTGTACTTTTTAAATATTACATGTGAGTGATTCAGAAATATCGATCAATTAAGGGAAAAATCAAGTTTCTTGTCCATCAATATCATGAAATTGTTTTATTATTTCACTTAACTAAATAGTAAAATCAGAGTGATCATTTTTCAATCTATTCACTGTTTTTAATCCCGAGACTAACACTTGCTGAAGGCTTTTGATTGATTTTTCATTACCAGTATTTTATGCTGCTTCATTTGGGGATTTTTCCAAAATGTTTTAGAAAAAAATTTTTATTTTCTCTGCATCTTCTGACTGACCACCTTTTAAAAAGACATTTAAAACACTCAAAATCTTGAGTAAAATTAATATTATCTTCATACAAATCATGTTATAGATTTCCTTTTGGTAATAAAGTACATTTATTATTTGTACCCAATTGTTATTCTTTTAAATTTTGATTAGTTAATAGGCTGAGTGTTCAGCACTATCCCTTTTTAAATCACAGTCCTCAAAACTTAAATTTCCAAACCTCAAAGCTTTGCAATGGTATTTTGAAAGACCTTTCTATGTTGATGTATCATCTTTCTACATAAACTGACCTTGAGATATAAAGGGGTGAGGGTTAGTGAGAGTACAAGATGGTCACTTCATTGATACCCAACCACAGTTTTAAATATATACCTTAACATGCGCAAAGGGAAAACTAAAGGAAGCATGTAATCTAAAAAAATTTCTTTCTGATACAATGATAGTTTTAGAACACTGGGCTTTAGTATTGTCAGGAAAGATGGAAAAACACAAGGTCTTGGTCTAAGAGGAGTGGGGAACCACAGGGCTGAGCCAAAAACAGAGCAGCTAATACAGTAGATTGAACAGCCCAGATGGCAGAACCACCAAAACAAGATCAGAATATAATTTGCATGGAAGGCAGAAAGAAAAGACTTGAACTTTACGTCTGAGTAACAACTGGCAACATGAAAATACCGCGATATCTGTGTGAGGAGACTGTTTTAGACCAAGGAAGCAACATATGCAAAGACTGTTTTTGTTCTTTTTTTTTTTTTTAAAGGAAGGTGTGCGGCCTGATCAAGAACTAAATTTAATCTTTATGCATGGGATGCAGAAAGAATGCTGGGAAAGGTGACCAGAGGTGAGGAGAATCAGTTCTCAGAGGACTGATACAGGGCTTGTTTGTTAGGAAGATTATTCTAGTTGCAGGGTGGAAAAGGGACTGTGCCTGGAGACACGGACTTCAACTAAAAAGCATTTGTTTTAATCCACAGGAGACAGGATGGGCAAGGTTGGCTTGGAAGAGTTTTATGTTAATGAGGTTTGTCTGAAGTGGTTAGATTCAGGGGGTATTAAAGAGATAAATTAAAAAATGTATTTATACACTCCTATGTTCATTGCAGCATTATTTACAACAGCCAAGATATGGAAATGACCCAAGTGCCCAACAATAGACAACTGGACAAGATATATAGTTGTATATACAGGGGTTGGCAAAAGTAGGTTTATAGCTCTGAGTGTGTGAAACACGACCTATTTTTGTACTGTCTATTTATTAAGTATTATATTATTTGTATTTTTTGATGTGAACAACTGTAAGCCTACTTTTGCCCACTCCTATGTATATAATGGAACATTACTCAGCCATATAAAGAATAAAATGTTACTATTTGTGATGGTGTGGATCAACCTAGTGGGTATTATGATCAGTAAAATAAGTCAGTCAGAGAAAGGCAAATACCACATGATTTCACCTACATGCGGAATCTAAAGAACAAAAACAAAAAAAAATTGAAACAGACTCATGGACACGGAGAGTGGACTGGTGGTTGCCAGAAGAAAGATGGGTTAGGGGACTGAGTGAAAGAAGTGAAGGCATTAAGAAGTAGGAATTGGCAGTTAAAAAATAGTCACGGGGATGTAAAGTGCAGCATAGGAAACACAGTAAAAATACTGCAATACCTCTGTATGATGCCAAGTGGGTAATGGAAATATCAGGGGAACACTTTGTAAAGTATATGGTTGTCTAGTCACTATGCTATACACCTGAAATCAATACAAAATAATACTGAAAGTAAATTATAATAGAAAATTAAAAAATAATAAAAATATATTTGTGGTAGACGAAGAGGGGGACTAAAGCAAGAATAATGCCTAGATTTTAAAGTTAGACATTGTTAGTGCCATTTAATGAGTGGGGAAATGTAGCATAGAAAGAGATACACTATTTTGGAAAACATGATTAGTCCTTTTATGTTGTATGTGAGATATTTATGACCGGTATGATCGCCCAATGACAACATGCAATAGCAGTTAAGTATATGGACATGGTGCATAGAAGAAATACCTAGGGTAGAGATATAGGTCTTGAAATTGGGGAGGGGGTGCAATACATATATACAGTGTTGTGTAGGCATATAACGGAATATACAGGATCCTACAGAAGCAAGGTCTGTTTGAGTGTGGTTGGTAGGGTAATGAATGTCTCACACTAGATGGACAGCAATTGGAACAATTCACCTAAAATGTCACATGGTGTACTTGAGTGTGATATTGTTATCTTACAGAATTACATGCCTATGATTTTATAATAAAAGATTTTGTAATAAAAAGAGGTGCTATTTGTACCAGACCATGTATTATTCAGCGATAAAGAGGAGTCAAGTGCCGACATAGGCTACAACGTAGATGAGCCTCTAAAATATCTGCGAAGTGTTTACCCTGCAAAAAGTAAGAGGAAAAATTTAGTGTAGTGGTCCAGGAATCATAGAAAGAGTGTGTTTCAAGGAAAAAGGAAAATAAACAGATAAGCAAATTGGGTGTATATATTCAACGAAATATTATTCAGCCAAATAACAAATGACACTACAATGTGGGTGGATCTCCAAAACATGTCGAGTGGACGAAGCCAGAGATAAAGAGCCACATGCTACATGACCCCATTTGATACATGAAATATCCAGAATAAATAAATCCATAGAGACAACACTCACATTGCTAATTGTTAGAGCCTGGAAGGGGGCGGGGATCAGGAGAAACTGTTTAATGTGGAAGGGATTTTGCTTTGGAGTGAAATCCTTTGGAGTTAGACAGAGGTGGTGGTTTCAAACATCGTGAATAAACTAAATACCACTGAACCATTCATTTTAAAATAGTTAATTTTATGTTATATAAATTTACCTCCATTTTTTTTGAAACAAAGGAGATAAATGACAAAAAGCAAAAGCTATTATGAGATCAAGAAAGAAAAGCACTAAAAAGTTTCCATGTGTTTTAGAGAGAGCTGTTGGTGTGGCAGTGGGAAGAAGCCAGATGGCAGTGGGTTGAAGCATGAGTAGGATGTTGAAATATCAAGGATTGAATCTGTGAAGAAATTTGGCTGTGAAGGAGTGGATGAAGGTACATTTCTAGTTGGAGATGGATATGCTATTCAGGGAAAGCTGAGATGGGGCAACTGCAATGTGTTTAACTATTCACTGGAATAATGTAGTAGAAAGTGAGAGGTTGGAGTTCAAGGACTACCTCTTCTGTCATAGGAGAGTCTGTGAATGAAAGCACAGCTAATAAGCTTAATGGTAGAGGATCGTAAGATTTCCCATCTAAGTCCTTGTATTTTTTAAAACAACACATGAGGGAAAAGTCATCAGCTGAAAGTGAGGAAAGAGGGGATAAAGTAGATTTAAGGAAGTGGAAGTGCTTCAGAGAGCTTTTGTGGTGTTGAAGAATGAACGTTAACAAAATGGCACGTTTGGCCTTCTGGTGTTGAAGAGCAGGCACTTATTTGGGTGAGATCTAGTGGATTGCCTGCTCTCTCCCAAAGATGCCACATTTTGGGGTATAGGTACAGAGAATGTGACTAACTGAAATAATCCCTTTGAGATATCTTCCACCTTTTGGTACAACAACACACAGTGGGAGTCATTGAAGGACTATCCCCCTCTTTCTTATGATACTTTGCTGAACTTTTTATAATGCAGGATCGACTGGCATTTCCACATTGCATTGTTACTGAACAGCAAGCAGGGTCCCGCTGCCCGCCGCCACCCTCTAGGCAAAATTCCAGAGGCAAAGGTTTGGCGATAAAGGAAAGGAGTCTTTATTCAAAAGCTACACAATTTTGGAATACCAGCTTTCCAATTATGCAGAAGAATGCATTAGTCACTTAAACCTATCAATGAAGCTAGACTCTTTAACTCTTTAGTTATAGCTTTAATCACTTAAACCTATTAATTAAAGCGAAAATCTTTAACTCCTGAATGAGAGAGTTCCCCTATCATTCCCCCTGCTTTCAGTTATCTTGTTTCTATAGGATTAGTACAAACTAAAGCAACGTAAGATACAAAAGCTACATGATTTTGGAAGAATGGCAGGCGTCCACCTCAGAGCTCACCCGCTGGAGAACACCCAAAGAAGAATAACCCTGCCCCCCTCTACCAGGTCGGCCTGATCCTAGGCTATGTCCAGAGTTCCTTCTACAGTCTGCTGGGAAATGCAGGCAGCAGTAGCAGCAGCAGCAGCAGCATCCGGACATCATCCAGGAGGAGATCCAGAGAGCCAGCCTCTGCCCTTCTTTTATTTTAAATCTTCTGGCCCATAATTCCATGCACTCTGCAGGCATTCAGCTTCTCCACCAATCCCATCCTAGACTGTTTACCGTTCCCTCAGGCAATCTCCTCCTACAGCCCCTCCTGACTCCTCCCCCGTGATCTGATCAGATCTCTCGGTATCAACAATACAGTTACACTTTGATAGGCATTACATCATTTGATTTCCAATACAACAAAATGATTTTATTCTTAAAATTTCCATTGGATGCTTAAGAAAATATAGACTCCGGGAGGCCGAAATGTGTTAAAGATTCTGCATTCGCTTTCTGACTTGTTAAGGCCCAGCTTTGGAGCACTCACATGAAGCTTTCTAACTATATTTGATTAAATTACTGGAGGTGGAATTTACCAGCACATGAACCGAGGAGACAGACAACTCCTCACCTCTGCAGAAGGCAGCCTGGATGGCACACAAATGAGAGAATGGAGGTTTCTATGAAATCTGACAAATAACAAGGTTAGATACAATACATAAAATATATATTACATCTTAAAAGAAATCAATCCTTGGTTCGCAGCTCAAAATAGCATCTTTTTTTCTGTTGCAGCAGAGGATGCTCTGGCATTATATCAAACAACAGTTAGTGAGCAAAAGTAACTGAATGCAATATATTTACCGACAATAGTGCCAGGGCTTTTAAGGCACAGTATTGATTTACTTCTTTCAAAACCAAAGTGACAGCAAAAGGGGGAAAAATCACATGATTCAGGGAAGATATCTGAGGATTTAAAAGTGGCAAACACAAATCCATTAATTTTAAAATGGGTCAAAAGACAAACCAGAAAATTGTAGACTAGTGAATCATTGAATTCAACATCTATTACAGGGAAAATACAAGATATTGTGTAAGGGAGAATGTAGGAGGAAAGGAGTCAGAAAAGAAGTTGAAATAAGAAGAGCTTTATGAATCTACAGCCAAGCAAGTTAAGAACAGAGATTTTCCTCTTATCTGCAGCAGTAAGTTATGTCTTTGGTGTTTTATAGTCAGCAGACATGTATAATTTATTTATTTGTGATTTTTAGGGCATTTGTAAAACTGTTCCAATAATTTACCTATCATTGAAGAGTCATGTAAATAAAACAAGATCTTGTTTAGTCATTTCTTTCCCTGAGTATCCTAGTGTGGCCCAGATAATGCACCCACTGAGATCTAGAATAGGCAAGGCTATATCGTTCCCGTTGTTTCCTAGAGACGCTGCCTTCAGATATGAATGAGTAGGACAGTAAACTCTGAGTAGCTTAGTGTAGCTACTGTTAGAAGAAGCTTGTTTTGGTCAATTCACAGCTAACTTGGCCGCGTTCTTTTTCACTGCAATATCAGGGAGAATGGGTATAAGGAGAGATTCCAGAATGACTGAGTCAGTCCTGGAGATGAAGCGGTGATGGATGTCGAGGCAGATCTAGGTTGCGTGCAGCTCAACCTTCATTTAGTCACTACAAGTAGGTTATCATCATTGTTGTTCCGCTGTCATAGTAATACCACCACTCAAAGTAATGAACAATGAGGATAGAATTGAACAAAGTATTTTTTTTTAAAATTAGGGTGAAGTAGAAAGACCTTTTCAGTTTGTTCCCTGAACTGTAACTCTTTGTTCTATTCAATAACTTATTTCTCTTTGTCACATTTAAATGTTAGTTTTTTTTTTCCTTATTGGTTCTTTCATAGAATCTGTCATTAGAGTCTCACTACCTTATAGCACTCAACAGTGGTACATTTTCGAAGTGTGCCAAGACCTTCTGCTTGTTCAAATGTGCCCATGCTAGCCTCAATTTAGACTTTCTAAGTCAGAATCTCTAGAATTTTAGCCCTGAAATCTATTTAACAAGATCCTTGCATGATTTTTAGAAACATTAAGTGTAATATCTGTAAAGCAAAGTACATATTTTACATGCTTACAGTGTGCCCAATCTTCACCTTCTGAATACAGGCATGTAACCAGCCCATGGATCACACATACCGAATGTGACCGGCACTTTCTGATGCTGACAGGGACACCTCTTGGCTAGAACCAGAAACCTCTTGAGTAATGCTCCTTTTCACTGCTTCCACGAAGGAAAATCACTACCTTGATCTCTAAAAGCATATAAGCTTCACCTGTTTTTCTAATTGATATGAATTGAATCAAACAGGATGTATCCTTCTGTGACTGACTTCTTTACCTTGACATTATGTTTGTAAAAACTGATCCATATTTTTCCCTGTAGTTTTAGTACATTCTTTTTTCTCATTGTTAAATACAATTACATTGTGAATACACCATGACTTATGTATTCATTCAGCTCTTGATGGACAGTTGGCTAGTTTCCACCCGTTTCAGGTAATTTTGAATAGTGTCACTATGAACATTCTAGTGCATTTTTTTTGCAGTACATATGTGTGCATTTCTGTTGAAAACATCAAAGTAAAAATTGCACCAGACAAAGGAAGGTAAGAATGCCTATTTCAAGGTTATAACAGCAGAGTCGAGTCCAGAATGCAGTCTAAGCTCAACTCCACTGAAACAGCAGTCTGAAGAGTTAGGCAAAGCTGGGGTGGGAGACTGTAGGCCATCTCTATTGCCTAACAGGCCATACCCATTCTCCGGCCTTCAGAATAGGAGGTAGTTTTACAGCTTATAGCTAGACACCCACTCAAGTTAGGTAGGCTTTTATTCTCCAAAAGAGACTGCAAGATAAAGGTACTATAGTCCTGGTTGGTTACATTTCAAAGGGATGGTTCCCAGGTCCTCAAAAAAGACAGTATTGGGTTGTAAAACTGGCAGGAGGCTTAAAAAAAAAAAAAGTACATCTCAAAGATGTAGAGACAGAATTTAAATAATAGGTTTTCTAATGTAAATACTCTAGGAGAGGAAGGTCAGGGCCAAAGAGTAAGGAAGAAGTTTGTTTAATATTGGGACAAAAACTGAGGGAAATATTAAGGCCCTCTTGGTCAGTCATATATCTAAGAATGAAATTGGTGGGTTATAGGCTACACAAATACCCACCTTTAGCAGATCCTGCTGCACGTTTCCCAAAGTTGTACTAATTTATACCCTTTTCAACAGTAAGGAAAGTACTGATTAGTCCACATCTTCACCAAAGGTTTACATTTTCTCTCTTTTTTATTTTAGCCATTCTGGTGGGTATAAGAGATATTTCATCGTATCTATATATTCCTATTTACTATATTGTTTTTAGCAGCTATGGGATTTAAAATTTTATATAAGACATGCTCATCATACCCAGCCACATTCCTACAGGTTTTCTCCTTAGATAAATTATGTGGTAATATTAATAAAATGTCTAATAGACACTGAACCATCCTTGCATTCCTAAATTTTTGTATTATAATAATTTTACTTAACTGTTGAATTGTTTGATGACATATATTGAAAATAATTTCACCAATATTTATGAGTGAAATAAGTCTGTGATATCTTTTTCAGGTTTACGTATTGATGCCAGCATTTATATAGGAATATTGACAAATTTGCCTATCATTTTTGAAAAGATGATAGGCTAATCATTTCTATGTTGTTCCAATTTTAGTATGTTTATTTCTGAAGTGAACACATGTCTACTAAGTTTTTAACTTAAGAGAGTAAATTATTCCCTTTGCTATTTTATGGTTTTGATTATTTTTTAAATCATGGCTTTTACTATACAAGGATGGGCAAAAGTAGGTTTACAGTTATGAGTACCTGAAAAACAGAGTTTATTCTCATAGTATTATTTATTAATTATTGTATTATTTCCCACATGAACAACCGTAAACCTATTTTTGCACAACCCTGTAGTTTATTTTCCTTTTTTTATATCTTTATCCCATCAACATTTATTAACTTCTGTGGATATAGCGCCTTGAAGACTCTCTGACTTATGATGGACGCCTGACATATATTTATTACATGAATGGAGAGCTGAGGGAATACATTTTAAAAATTATATTTAATGTATTGATTTTAATGGGGATTATTTCTTTGGAGCTTTGTACATTTTTCTTGTGAGTTTGGCAGAGGTTTTGTGGAAGTGAAGTATACATTCTGATGGGAAAACATTAGCTTCCTTCTGGGATGTGGGATTCTTAATATCCTCACACAGTGTTATGTGAACTTCCTAGAGTGTGTCTCTATTACCATGTAGATAATATCCAGGTCTGTCCAGGAAGTATCCAGCTATATAACAGAAAAAAAGGAGACATTTATTGAGTAAGATGCAAGATACAAGAAACGTTGTACATAGGACAACGACACCTCAGTCCCCATCAGTGGGTACCTTGGGATCTCACACAGTTCTCCCAGCAGCTCTTCCACTGTTCAAAACACTACAAAATCCTTTGTTGGAATCACCATCAGTTGCCCTGTCATGTTTTACTGAATCTTGTCAATGGTCCGAAACCTCTTTCCTTTCAAAGGTGATTTTAATTTGGAGAAAAGCCAGAAATTGCCGGGCACAAAAGCTGGGTAGTAGCGGGACTGAGTTGCCTGGGTGAGTTAATGTTTCGCCAAAAATCTCTGCACGAGATGTAATCCATGAGTGGGCATGCTGTTGCGATGAAGTTGCCAATCACCAGTTGCCCATAGCTGCAGCCATTTTTGTTGTACTGCATCTCTCAACCAATGAAGAACATTGAGATAGTGCTCCTTATAAACCGTTTGGCCTGGAAGGGTGTACTTATGATGGACAACACCTTCCCAATCAAAAATCACAGTTAACATAATCTTGATCCTGCTGTGACTTTGCTGCGCCTTCTTCAGATATGGAGAACCAGGAGACTTCCATTGGGACGACTGGGCCTTTGTTTCTAGATCATAGCTGTAGTCCCATGATTTATCTCTGGTTTTGACTTTCTTGAGGAAATATGGTTCATTGGCAGCTGTTTGAATTAAGTTATTAGCAGCTGCAGCATGACGTTATTTCTGCTTGTGTAGCAGAAACTGCAGACAGAATTTTGCCACAACACATTCAGTGCCAAGGTCTTGTGTCAAAATCTCAGATACAGTAGTTTTTGGAATCCCCAGATCAGCTTCTAGTTCTCACAGTGTCAGTCACCGATCTTTGTTGATCGCAGCCTGTACATGTTCAACATTCTCAGGTGTTCTGCTTGTCGCAGGCCTTTCAACAGATTCTTGGCCATCTTTGAAGCATTTGTGCCACGTTTTTTTGTGCTGCGCTCATTGCATCATCCCTGAAAGCCTTCTGAATCATCTGAATACTTTCCAGGGAGGAATATTCAAGCTTAAGGCAAAATTTGATGCAGATTCATTGCTCTACTCACTCAGTCATTTTGAATGTGATGGCCACACAGTACACCTGCTCACTCAATGGCAGCTACTGCCCCCACTGACTAGTAGAGTGAAGTCATCATTGTTCACACATGCACATTCCAGCCTATTGTCCTTGGTTACCAGGTTACATCGATGTCCTGGAACCATTCTCAATGGTTGGACTGTTTCTGGACAGATCTCATATATTTGGCTTCCATACTTGAGCGTGTAATAGACTTAAAAAGTCTATTTCTTATGGCAGTCTTTCTTTCCTCTTCTTGTAACTATATAACAATTTTTTTTAACTTCTCCAAGATTGTACAGAATTTTTTTTCTACTACTCAAGTCAATAAAAGGGGAACATTATTGAGTCCCCACTGCAGCGGTATTCAGGCAAAAGGCCACATTGTGGGCTGAGGAGGTGGTGGAGGAGCCTTATTTAACCTTCTTCCTGGGTCACGGGTTATTGGTGTAACTGTGCTTCTGGGTGAGCTGGCACGGGTGGCTCCATGATGCCACCACACAGACCAGGCACCAAGTACAGTGTGGACTCTTTGCGTGTATTATAGTCTGAGAGACTGTGGCCATCCTCCAGCTGTTGCCCTCACAAGTCGGACTCAGATGGTCAGATGTGATGCCTTGCTTATCTTGGATTTTAGCTTCAACTTTCTCAGTGGTGTCACAGAGGTCAGCCTCAAGGGTGCTGGTCCTGTCAGTTGGATCTTTGCAAGGACCTGCATCTCGGCTGGAAAGGCTACTCCCTAACTTCTTGAAGAGAAAATGCACATTTTTGTCTGTATTGTTTTAATGGCTAAGGCAGTACTTCAAGGATCTGAACTTTACCCAAGTGACTTTCTTTAAGCTTTCCACTTTCCAGAGTCATTCTCTACAATGGTGTTAGATTTTAGTCCTTAAGAATTAATGAAATACCCATGAGCCACAATTAAGTCACTTTGAAGTTATTGGTTTGGTTTTGAGTTTTTTCTTTGTCACTGGTACCTGAGGGGTTCCTTTCTTTTATTTTTGTACTTGACTAGTATTTAACAACTTTCTAAATTACATTTTTTAGCATTTCTCTATGCGATGGAATAAGGCATCTCTTTATCAGCTTGATCTTTCATATTTCTGGTAATTTATCTTCAGGGGATTCCCATGTTCACTTAAAATTTACAACCATTGATGGAGTAATTTAATGGTTTAATAAAGTCAATCGTGTTTTATTTATAACATAGTGACAGAATATATGGCATTTCTTTGAATGTTTGTATGTTCCTTAATGGAGAGAATTTTTATTATATTTGTATCCCACATCAACGGAGTAGGTTTACAAATAGAAGTCATAAATCATTAAAATGAATGAGATGGGGCCAGAAAGGTATGCGAAACCCCAGCAGGGAGTATTTTCTCAGGAGCCAAAGAAAGATATAACATAGCAAGAGGTAGCGGTAAACAGAGTCAAGTGCTGCACAGAGAGCTCAGGTTTCATAAATACAGAATATTGTTTACTTCATTTGGAATATGAACACCATTGAGCACTGTTGACTTTAGCTATAGCTGTGCTTGTGGGAGCAAAGGTCAGGCTGATTTCAGTTAGAAAGTGCAACGGGTGTGAATGAGAAGAAGCAATGAGTAAGAATGACACTTTAGAAATACTTCACAGTGGTAGAAAGGAAAAAAGCTGTCAGGTACCTTGAATCAGTCCTTGAGATGAAGGGTGATTTACTGATTTTTATTATGGGAGATACAAGATAATGTTTATAATTCTGAGTGAAGGGGTAAATGAAGGGAATATTATGGATTAAAGAGAGAGATGGAACTGTTTATGGAGTGAGTTGCCTGAGGAGACGATGGAAATGGGCATAGCTTTTAAATTGTACAAGAATGAAGGCTTGTAAATGCCACAATTTAGACAGTCATATAGCTATGACAGAACACATTATTTGCTTATCCACAGAAACATCCTTCCTTTATGCACTTATTATACAAACCTTGATTTCATTAGAGTGTCAATGAGTGCCACACTAAGGGGTCAGTCTAGCCATTATTCATTAAATTTCCTTATAGGAATATCTCCTTTTCCAGATTTTCTTAAATTTTCCTAAATTTTCTTGCAGTTCTGGTCAAGAAAGTGGAAAATTAGGTCTTCCAGGGGGTATCTATGTAAGTTTTTCCTTCATTGTGGAAAAGAAGACGCTTGACTAAAAGATTCTTTTTTGCTACCACACTAATTCCTGACATTGAATGTGACTTATAACCCATGGAAACTCTGAGCTCTTTGAAAACTATCTAAAAAAAATTCCAGGTTTCACCTTCATATTTTCATTTTGGTCAAGTAATAAAATTACAACAAAATTAATAATGAGTAACTCTCATTAAGGAAGACACTATCATTGTTTTGCTTCCTGTCTGATTGTTTCCCATTATGTACATGGATGAGATTCAATAAATATTAATTAAATAAAGCAATTGATTGTAACGCAATCAGTTCATTTTATGGGAGACATATTCTAAAGTGCTTTATTTAATCCCTCAAGATGAATTAATTCTTCTTGCTCAACTGTTTTTAGACATTATTTTCACCCATTTTGTGAAAATTATTTCTTCCTTCCACATACTGCAGTTATCAATAAATATGCTCTAGCTCTTCTGTTAGTATGATCCTGACACTAAGTTCCAGTAAACTGGATATAAATAGAATGATGTACACAAATTGTTGGTCACCGATAAGTTGGCTTTGACACTATGAAGACTAAAAAAATAACCTAGGGGACCTGAATCCTAGATGCCTTCATGGATCATCATAACCTATTTGCTCTGTTTCTTTCACTTATTATTTCCAATTCTCAGCCAGTATAAAAACCATTTCCAAATTCAGATGTCATCTAATGAATGATGAAGGAGAAATCCTGAAAACCTGAGGATTTCCTCCAAGGAAACTGTATTAATCTGGAAGTGACTAGGTTATATTGAAGCTGAAATGCTGGTGTTATTTATCCACTTCTTAGCAGAAAGATAAGTCTCTAATGGAATTAAATTCAGTATAGAGAAAAAATTTTCTGCACATCAGAATTGTGACTGTGGACTTTAAACTAGATTACCATATGATAGACAATTTATGGAATTATAAGAATGTTTCAGCACTGCGTTTAAAACTTGGGTACAGAGGGGAGGGAGACAAGAACTCTGCTCCATAGGGAGTGCTAGTAAGAGAGAAAACAGTATAAATGGGTAATTGACATTCATTTTAGTAAGTGTTCATCATAAAAATGTGAGTAAAGGGTTTAGCAGGCACACACAATAGGGAGAAATCAATTGAATCCAGGAGAATTAGAAACATCTTTTAAATCTGATTACTTCAAATACTTCTGATAGCATTGTCAAATGTTAGGAAAAAAGATGCTTAAATCCTAGGTATCTTCCTCTTATTAGAGAAATATTCAGTGAAGGAAAGTTCAAGGAGCCTGGCAATTTGGAGATGATCATAGAGCTACTTGAAAGAAATTATTTCAATTATGACTTTGATAGTCATATTTGTCCCATGTTTTTTAATAGGAAGTGATCATATTTTAATGAAATATATATTATGTCAAATATTAATGCTTAAAAATGAGACAACACATTTCTCCAAACAAGCTGCTTTAATATCTGTTTCTTGGTGTCTATTGGTAGCTGTGTTAAAATAGATTCTTTTGAAAGATGATCATGACAGAGACCAGATTCAGGAATGTGAAACATAGTATTGCCAGAAAATTTCTCCCCTGCCTATCTGTGCTTGGAACTCTGACTGAGATTTTCCTGGGCACAGGAGAAGATGCATTGCTTCAATGTCACATGCCAAATCTGAACCAGTAACAGCCATTCAAACATTACAGTCTCTTAGCTATTGTATAAAGTTTATAAAGGATTGAGGGGTGATTATACCCACTTAATTTTTCCCCTGTTTATGTTTAATAGGAGATGGATAAAGGAGGAAAGGGAATCTGAGTGTTGCATAAATGTAACGATAAGGGAAATAACATGCACAGATTGTGACAATCCGCTTGGAAAAAAATCCAAACTAATTTTGTTCTATTTCTTCTAAGCCATCTGAGAGCCTTTCTGCATTTACCAATACAGACTAAATGATGCTGTGATTGAGTTTATGGAGAGATAGCAGCACATATGCAGATGAAAGCACAGACAGATATTTATGAGAAACTGGGTCGCTATAAAAAAAGGGAAAGTTTGTTGTTATTTTGAGGTATATTTGTTAAGGTTTAAAATTGGAAACTTTAAAGAATATGTCACTATTCAAACATGACACTTTTTCTCTAAAAGCGAAAAACAAGTTTTTCACGATAGGCGGTTGTTAAATGTTGGTTTTGGTTGGTGCTGCCTTTTGTCCCCCCAGCTGTATGAATCACCTCTACAATATGTCCCTTTTGTTTGCATACTGGGTTTCAGTGCTGCTCTGGGGGTGGGGGAATGTGTGGAGAAAAACCTGTTACTTTGTTACCCTACGACCAGATTGTTTCAAGTCTGTGTGCATATTTTATTTCAGAGTTGTTGTCTTAAATCTTGGCTTTCTTTTCTTTCTTTCTTGCATATTTCTGCCCATCCTAAAAGAATAAACCTAGTTTAGAACCAAAAATAAAATATGTTATTAATAAATCAAATTCTGTAAATCCCTTCTGTTTATTCTTAAAATTGCTTCTGTAAGATAAAAAATATACTGGCCTTTTACATTCCCTTTGCAAGCATATCAAATCTTCTCTTTATAAAAACGTAGTTTCCGTAATTCACTTCCATTTCTCAGTATGTGTTATAAATTTCCATTTTGTGGGCATACAATCTGTGTTTCTGTTTACATATAGAAAGTTTATGTTAATTATAATTTATAAATGTATATTTTATATACACATTCATTAAGATAAATGTGTTCTAGTCATTCTCATGAGCATTTTTCTGTTAAATAATTTTGGAGTTGGCTCCACTTCAGATATGGAAGCCGAGACTCAGAGATAGTAAAGGTAATTTGCCCTTGCAGGGAGCTACATATGTAGCCCCACTATTCATGCACATAAAGACAACCTGGTACCTAGAGGCCAGGCTGGGCTCTGGTGAGAATGGAGCCATATTTGAATCCAAGATCATACAAGAGTCAAACACATGTTCTTTAGTTTACACAAGATGCCAACACATCTCAAGTCTGAAATGGTCTCTTCAGCTCACCCCAAATATAAATGAAATGCTTTAAAACATTATTTTATAGAAACAGGGTTCAAAATAGAAACTGTGTTTTCTTATTATTATTGGGTGGGGTTTTTTTTGCCAGATTAGAATCAAACTTTTAGAGTTTCTGTTATAGATTTTATCTGTAAAATGGCACATATTTTTATTTTTATTATAGGAATTCTGGAAAATATCTAAGTAGCCAAAGAGCCCTGACATTATGATAAAACTATTCTGAACTTCTAGCCTGTACATTTACAGCACTGTTACCATATATGTGGGTCTCTGTATGCTGTGTCTTTCAGAAAATGTGTTCAGAAAAATAAACAGTTATGTTTTTAAGTATGTGAATAAGTAGTTTGAAGAAGCAGATTCTTAGTTTTCATGGCATTGTTGTATAGGCATTATAAAACAGGTTTCCTTTGCAGCACAGGATTTCACTTGAAGGGTTATACCTAATATTTTAACCCATCCTTAATTGTTTAGAATTTTGTAAGTTCTATTCTTCTTTTTCATGAAAATGTGTCTGAAGACCATTACTCATTCCAACATAGTAATGTCTGAAAGTATTTGTTTACATACAACCACAAGTGTTGGGTGTTATAATCAGAGAATGTTTCACAAATTAGTCACAGTAATATTTCATTTTGGTTTTAATTTGTATGTGGTTGCTTACTATTACAAATAATTAATAAAAAACTTGACTCTTTCTCTCTTTGTTGATTCAATAACCTACCCTTTTATGTACTTGATTACGTTCATTTATTCTTTCAAAATGTGCATATTTAGAGCCATTTGTAGACCTGGTTCTGTACAGTGGGGAATACACCTGTTGCCAACCTACATAGAGCTTACAACTTCATATGCCTCATAAACAATAAATATGAAAAAGCAGTTTTTTTTATTGAAACTTTTTATAACTTCTCTGAAATAAGTGAGTAAAATACTGAGATAGAAAGAAAAGTAATTACTTATTAAAAACATTATTTGTAGTTAAATAAAGTATGTACATGCACAAAATTTAAAATATATAAAAGTATATGCTGTTAAAAATATCTCTCCTAAATTTTACCATCGAAGGAAATCAATATTCAATTATTTCTTCTATATATTTTCACAGATGTTCTATGTGTATGTAAGACTTTTAAAACCACATGAACTGACAAACTCACCTTTCCTCATTTTGTAAATGTTATTTGAAAACTGTTCTCATTAGCATATATTGACA